>JAYMSL010001784.1:0-16006 GCA_036897195.1 Plantago coronopus
CTTCTGTTCTTCAGCCGTCTCTCTTCACTCTTCAGCGGCTTCATTCTTCCGCATCTCCTCTTCCGTCTTCTGCTTCGGTTCTTCTTCCTTCCGCCTATCTCCCGCCGCAGTTTCTTCCGCCTCACTTTCTACTAAGCTATCTCAGTTGAATGAAGAATCCATTGATTGCTGTCAATGGGGTGGAGTTGAGTGTAATCCAAGAGGGCTTGTTAATGGTCTTGATCTAAGTGGTGAATCCATATATGGAGAAATCAGCCCCAGTTGAGTGTGGACTGTGAGTGAAAGTTTGGCGGAGAAAGAAGACGTACAGGAAGACGGAAGAGATGCGGACAGGAAGACGGAAGAGATACAGGAAGAGAAGTGAGGAAAGAGAGAACAAGGGTTAGAATTTAGAAAAAGTGAGATGAATGAACTGTCAAGTTAGTGACAGTAAATCTTAGGGGCCTTGATATTTGATAATGCTTAGTCCAATGCTTAGGAGCCCAATCTCTCAACACTCTTAGCCCAATGTATTATAATTTATAACCAAACAATATTATTAGACTTATGATTTTTAAAAGATAGTAAGTTTAATAGATATTATCATAAATATATATTTTTATGTATAAATAGTAAAACCGGGTTTTTCCGAGTTGACCCGAGTTAACCCGGGTTGACTCGGCCCGGTAGGGTGTCCGAGTCAACGTCCGAGTCCGGGTTTCAGAACATAGACTTTAACCCAATCAACCAAGTAACCAACAAAAATCCAGTCCTAATTCCAGCTCACTCAGACAGTTGAAGCATTCTCTCTCTTTCCCCATCTCTCTTGCTGTTTGCATCGATCCGATCAATCAATCAATCCATGGCTGCTAGCCTATGGCGGGCCGTGATGGGCACCGATCAGCCCGGCCCCGACGAGTACGACGGAATCGAGTACTGGACCACCCCCGAGCGCTGCGGCTGGCTCACCAAGCAAGGTGAGTACATCAAAACCTGGCGCCGCCGTTGGTTCATCCTCAAACAAGGAAAGCTCTTCTGGTTCAAGGAAGCCACCGTCACACGCGCCTCCCGTCCTCGCGGAGCGATCCCCGTCGCCTCCTGCCTCACTGTGAAAGGCGCCGAGGATGTCATAAATCGCCAATTCGCCTTCGAGCTGTCGACTCGAACTGAGACGATGTACTTTATTGCTGATTCTGAGAAGGAGAAGGAGGATTGGATTAACGCGATTGGGAGATCGATTGTGCAACATTCGAGGTCTGTTGTTACTGATGAAGAAGTGCTGGATTATGATAGCCGTAAGTGATAAACGGTTGTGATGAGAGGGTTTCGGTTTCTGTATATGTTCGATTGGTGTTTTGTTTGTTGCTACTTCTGTCAATTGAATGATAAAGATGCAGTTAATTGTATGTTTCTTGCTCTCTGTTGTTCGAAATCCCTGAATTCTGCAATTGCCATTTTCAGATATTTGTTTTCTTGTGTCCTTTGGTTAATTTGTTTTCATGAAGGTGAATTGTGTATATTGAGTATGAATTTTGTCCTGCGGATTTGAAAGCATACACCATGAATGTGATGATGAGAAATTATCCTGTAAGCTTTCTCCCGGATGTGTAGAGTATAAGCTCTAGTGTGAATCAGCTGCATAGAGTTCTTGAATAAATGAGATTAATGATTGAACTGGAATGTGGAATTGCAGATGCAACAATGGATCTTTCTTATCTGAAAATAGCTGTTAGACTAAGTAGATGAAACTTTCTTGATTCTGCATGTTTCATACTGTAAAGGATCTCTGAATTGAACTAGTACCTTTTCGAGTTTCATGTGAAACAGAGATAAATTGTCAGCTTGGATTTGATTCAGTTCAGGTATGCGTTTGATGTTTATATTTGCCTGATAGAGCTTAAAGAGTCTTAGACTGGGTATGTATATGTATGTGTGTGTCTTTGAAGTTTCGGTTGATTATTTGTCAACGGTGATCTAGCTATAAGAAACTGATACAAATTCAAGGTCAGCATTTCGTCCTGGAAACGTTAAGTTCCAGAGTGATTGAACTTTGGATTTCTTGGAAAACTCAGGCAAAGTATCCTCTTCATGAACTTAACTGGTAGTGAACTAGAATTTGAAGAATCAAAATGCCTGCTGCAAGCCTGCAACTCATGTAGATGATTATACTACTTGAGCTATTGTCATTGTTTTCTTCATAATTTGATCTTGCAATTTGTTCTTTCTTCTCCCTTCCAATATAACATTACATGATATATGAACATCGTTTCTTTTCGAATGACTATTAGACTGGCAAGCGCCGCGTTCAGGTACATCAATAGGTATTCAAATCAAACTCCAGACATTCTAATATCATGGATATGAACATTATCGGATAATCATGCAAACTCTGGACATTCTACTTTTATGTGCATGAACATCATCGCTCCAGCAAATTCGACTCTCATACAAGTCTTAACAGCTGTAAAAGCATAAACAAGACTGTCTTTGATTAGGATTCACTGTTGATTCATCTGTTCTACAAATGCCCACAATATAGCTCGTCGGAACATCCAGACTGTCACTACAAACTCGGTCACACGTGTAATCTTCGTCGGAGTTGCACTGGTATGTGAATTCTAGCTGGCAAATCCTCCCAAAAGCCACACGTTCTGCATATGAATTTTTGGTTTATGATCTGTGGTGCAACTGCAACTTCAAGAAGCTAAAATAACGCATAGTCGAAATAAACACTCGTAGCTAGAAACTTAGAATTAATACCTGATAGAAGTACAAGAAAAATGACAAACACAAGTGGTTGAGAAGATTTAGCCATAAGGATGGATTTGCTGTTGGATTGGTGAAAGCCAGGGAGAAAAAAGACAAGGCTATATACAACTACAATGCAAAATGGTCGCCTGAAATGTGATTTATGTAGAGTTTACACATGCTTTTTGGTATCTACGTTAATTATCATTAACGATATTGTACAGGATCTCTTTTCCTGATTGACACTCATTCAAATATATTCCTTTGAATAACAGGCAAAGTCTTCTTCGGGTTTGCTCTCTTAATTACCAACTCGGATTGACATAGACTCATCATAATCTACGCTGCTTTGAAACCAAAGGAAGACGCAGACATCCAATCATGGATTAGAATCTCAATGTGTTTCGACAAAAAATTCCGAAATGTCTTGAACAAGGAAATTACGTCAGCCTATTATCTGCTACCTCATGCAGCATGGTCACGCGATGCTTTAATGTGTTTTATCGTGGTACAATGATGGAGACTCCATACACTTCTTTTTTCTTCATGGTATTAGAAAGAGTACAATCCCTCCAAACTATGTCCTTCACATTGGTTTGATATGATATGACAAGATCCCAGAAAATGGTCTGATGAAATCAACTGGCTGATGAGTTAAATAAAGCAGAACCGCAACGCAAGAAGCAGGAGGCATAATTCTGCAGCAGATTTGTTCAAGCATTTCTAGAGATCATTCCAGAGAACAAAACTCTAGCAGATCTGCTCAAGCATTTCTGTTCAAAAGATCATTCCAGAGAACAAAACTCTAGCAGATTTGTTCAGAAGAAGAAAAATTGGGAACTTGTGTAAAACACGTTTCAGGGCTCATTTTCGTACACTTGGTAAGATTGAACCACGTCAATCCGCATCTGTGGGCCTGTCGCACACAAACTGCTACAACTTGTACCAAAAAGAAACAGCAACGATTTTAGCGGAATTTAACATATCATATCATAAGTTTAAACTTTAAATGTTGGAGTTGGACTACTTTGTTCGTCCAAATTCTACTAGCATAGGGTCAGTAAACAACAGTCAGCTGGGAGATGAACGTTAACTACTAAGGTATTCAAGATAGAACGAAAATAACTGAAGTTTCAATGAACACAAGATTCTACACAGAACCAATACAGAAAAACACAACTAATACAAAATGAGTTTGTTTACCAAAAGAACTCAGCTGATTACAATCACGTATAAGTAGAAACAAGCTCATTAGTCTACTGGACTGTCAAAATCAAGTTCAAGCGGCTCATCATCCAGATCGTACTTATCTTTCCTCGGTGGCAGTGGCGGAGCAAAAACCCTTGGTGGTCCTCTCCCCTTATTCTTGTTCTTCGGCCTCGCCTATTTACACAGCAAAACCAAAATAAATTCCCAAAAGAAAGTCACAACCCGTGGTTGCAAAGAGCACTTGCTAGCCGGATGCAAATTAGGGGAATGTGCATGATATGTGTTTACGCCTTATATTCGAGGCGTGTCTAACAGTTATACAGTCCAACACAAGTTTAACAATTATTTTTTCCTTCAGATGAATGTTGTAAACCGATATAGATTCTCTGAACTGAAGCAGAAAAACTGAAAAAAATTTCAGTCCGGCTAAACACATAACGATATTCAAACGACTTAACATAATCCACTCAATTCAGCCTGCACATTTTCCAGCTTATTAAGTTTCTACTATCTATTGCCCTATTGGACAATTGCCCTATTGGACAGTTCTGCTATGATTAATCACTTAACAGTAATCAAATAATCTGAAGCTTCTGCAAATAAGCGCTAAATTAACTGAAACAGGAAACTCACATTGCCGAAGGAGTGAGCGAAACGCTTCCCCTTGGCGGTCTTCCTGTCGCCTCTTCCACAGTAAACTGAGAATTCAAACAAAACAAGTTAAATTCGATTAGTTCACGAAATTAGTACGGAATCACGAGCGATTGTGTGTTAGGAAACTTACTCGTGAGAGCTGGAGGAGATAGTGACTTGGTGGTTGGGGAGTATGAAGTAGGGATGGCAATTTGGGATTTGGAGGAGAGGTTTGAGTATAGGGTTGGGGACGCCATCGGAGGACCTCCGAGCAACAGAGAAGCCATATTTGTTTCAGCAGTGAATGAATGAATGAAATTCAGTGGCCTGTGTAAGGATTTTGTTTGGATAAATTGGAGGTGATGAGTTAAACGACGCCGTTGCAGGGATAAGGTGGGTTTTTACACCCTCAAATTTATATTGAGACCCTCTTATTTTTTATAATACCACTATCTACCCATCACAGTTTTAGGCTTCAGCTCTGTTTTCCCCTTGATTTTCTTTTTGAAACGGCAAAAATATCTATTAATTATAATAAAGTATATGAGATGCTCGGAATAGATTACAGGGACTTCAATGAATCAACCAGACCTAACTGAGAATTAAAACCCGACAATGACAACCCAAACCTATCACAATCGTAACAACTCCATATCGAGTCCAACCCAAACCAACCAAACCTTAACCAAAACCTAATACTGATTACAGTACCTCCACATCGAACCCATACCAAACCTTAACCAAAACTTAATACTGATTGCAGTACCTCCACTTCACTGTAAATCAATCCATACCAAACCTAAATCAAACCAAAACCTACTACTCATTGCACAGTTTCTCCACTTCACTCTAATTCACTCTAAATCATACAACACCAAGCTCCTTCTCTAACTTCAACTTCTTCCGCACAACATCTCTTATTGTAAGAGTTATAAAGATGGCTATGTTGTGAAGGTGTTGGGTGCCATATGAGTGGTTGAAATTCGAATCCCGGCGGATGATAAAAAAGTTATATGGTATCTCAAATCTCAATTACTCTCACAATTCAAATATATTTGAAGATTTAAATATTTAAATAAACCTGAACTGAATTTATTTGAATAAATAAATTTCAACTAAATAGATTTATTTTTAAGTTAAAAACAACACAGCTTAAACCCCTAATCTTGCAAACTCACATTTCTAAATTATAGTAATTTTTTTCGTTTGGCAATTTTTCTACAAGTTTGCTGAAGAATTAAGAACACAATTAAATATTTGTAATCTAAATCTCGAAATGAAACTAGCGGTTCAAGTTCAGAGCTTCAATTAAAGTTTAAAGCTATGTTCTTTTTAACGAAATACTTCAGTTCATTTTTTATTATCTCGAATTTATATATAACTTCAATTTCATTTGGTTCGGTTATCATTTAACTTAATTTTTTTTAAAAAAATAACTGAAAATAAGTATGGAACCGCACAAGTCCAGCTGCACGCCTGCACCCCTGGTTCAAACACATTATGACATAAACATTGACGACATACCCAATTTTATCTTTAATTTACCTGAAAGCTCAAAGATGACGAGCTACAGTTCCTCCGCCACTGCACCAATTACAGCCACCACACCTCCGCCGAGACGTAATACATATCAATCTCCTCTTGCAGTGACCATTCCCTCTCATCATCATCGTAAATTTGTCTGTTTATCTAAATCCCAGACTTACGCTCACAAGAATAAACCTGCATCCAGTTCCAACAAACCTGTGCCATCCTCTCATTATCTGGATTTATCTCGTATTTCTAAGGTTAGTGATGCTGTTGACTCCTTTCATTATCTGTTGAGTAAGAAACCTCTCCCGTATACTCCCGAATTCAACAATTTACTCAATATTGCTGTTAAGATGAAAGACTACTCTGTTGCCCATTACATGTTCGATGAAATGCGTCAGAGGTTTGTGCCTTTAAGTGAATACACCCTCTCTATTATGATTAGATGCTACTGCCTTCACAATTGCGTAGATTTTGGTTTTTCCTTGCTCGGCACTTTCTTCAAATGCGGCTTGGTGCCGGATGTGTTCACCTTCACTACTTTAATCACAGGGCTCATTGCGGAAAACAAGGCTGTTGAGGCTGAATTATTGTTTGTGAAATTGGTGAAGAAGGAGCTCTGTGAGCCCAATGATTTTATGTTTAACGGTTTGGTCCTTGGGCTCTGTAAAGCAGGTCATACTCGTAACGCGTTTGATTTGCTCAAGCTGTTGGAAAGTCGGAAGGGATTTAAACCGAATGTTTATGCTTACACTATGGTTATGGATGGCCTGTGTAAAGATGGAATGGTTGATGATGCTCTCCAGCTCTTTTACGAAATGCTTCGTATGAGCATACCTCCCAATGTTGTCACTTATAATTCAATCATTGACGGATTATGTGATTCTGGTAGATGTGGAGAGGCAGTAGATATGTTAAATGAGATGGTCACTCGTCATATCTTACCTGATGTTGTAACGTTTAATATGTTGATACGTGCCTTTAGCAAGGAGGGAAAGATGAAACAGGTCGTAGGTTTATTAGAAATCATGAAGCGGAACGGTGTTGCTCCTGATATTGTGACATACAGTGCGCTGATTGATGGATACTGTTCACGTCAAGAAATGGAGGAAGCAGTGGAAGTATTTAATTCAGTTCAGGATTCAGGTCTTAAGCCTGATATTGTAACCTACAATAGTTTAATTGGTGGTTACGTCAAGAAGGGTGATTTAGATGAAGCATGGAAACTCTTCACCAAAGTTCCTCGTGTAGGATTAGAACACAACACAGTTAGTTATAATATTATGCTACATGGACTGTTTCGTGATGGAAGACTTTCCGATGGCTGGAATCTTTTTTATGAGATGCAAGCGAATCATAAATTTCCAGATATGATAATATACAGTACCGTGATTCAGGGTTTGTGTCAGAATCACAAGATTGATGAAGCGTTTTCAGTCTTACACATTATGGAGTATAATGGGGTTAATCCAGACATAGCCACATATAATCTCCTTATTGAAGGATTATGCTTTGACGGAAAATTTGACTATGCTATAACTCTTCTTAATGAACTGCTGCCATCAAAAGGTTTGCAGCCCAGTACCGAAACTTTCAATATCATAATTGGTGCACTCTATCAAGAAGGACTTTTCGAAAAGGCAAGAGTGGTGTTGATGAAAATGGAGCAGTGCGGTAATGATAGCAGTAGCTCAATATGGTCAAAGTTACTCTTAAACACGAGCTGAACCAGGGGAAATAATTACTGGTGGAAATGGCCGGAAAGGGATTCTTCTTGAGCATGTCAACTCATTCGTTGTTGGCTTGTTGCTTCATCATTGTCAACAAGACAGTGAAGGTGGATTTTCTTTAGATATAATTAATCAGCTTCAACATAAATAAATCTTTTGCTAATGGAAGTTTGCTTTGCTGATTTGTAAATCCATGTCAGTCCTTTCTAAGGCTAGAGTTACTGGTTTTACTCTTTAAAATGTTATGTCTACCTGTGTTAATTTGATTCTGCGGATATATCACAATTTGGTATTGATTTTGGGTATTACAAGCATAAAGTGGGTCCAGGATTTGTGTTTTAGCTTTTCACATATTAATTAATGGGGATTTAGTTGCTTCAAGATTTTTCTGAACAATTTCCTTTTAATTTCTTTCTTTGTTAATATATTTGCAGATTTGGTTGGCTTTGGGTTTGTGACATTGTGTAGTTGATTAGTAGAGGTTAGTTCAGAGGTAGGGGGAGAGAATGTGTGCATAGAAGAACGATCTGATTTAGATTAGGAAGTTGTGGAATTTAAATTTGGAGCAAGAGTTTTACTTTTTGATTTTTCTGATTGTCGATGTGTATGCTTATGTTGTTGGTATTAATGCGGAGTTCCTGGTGTGAATCTAAATCAAGTCGGAACTTTAAGCATATGAACAAGTGTAATAATTAGTACCAGATTGTGAAGGACAACGTTGATGTACTTTAGTTATTCTGCTTGGACTTAATTTTTGTGATGAGATTAAGAATTTCCCAGTTTTGTGGTATGTATACCTGATTCATTTGGCTGTTTAATGCCCACAATTTTAATGCGAACTACTGGGACATTTGAGGAATGATCCCATTGTATTGTTGAGGCAGTCTGGCATTGACATTTAGAAGAATGGGGAGCTGGGTATTGGTGCCTACCCATGCTCATGATTTTGTAATAAAGTATAATGCACTTAGACGACATACTATGACAGGAACCTGGTCTGTGAAACTCTAAATATGATCGCAGATAGTGAATATTAGGAGGTAAAAATATAGTTTATGTTGAGATTTTGTGTTGAGTTATTTGCTTCGTTTCTATATTGTTGCACAATTAGATTCTGATTTGTTTTGTATGTACTGCTATAAAATTCTTAAAAGGGTCAAACCGTTTTGGTTTGTGCTTCAAAGTGTTGCATGTTGGAGTTCTGGTTCTATACTCTGGATTCAATATAACCAAAAGACTTGTGGAGTATTAACTACTAGCTGACCAATTTTGTGGAATGAGATAAATATTTTGTTGATAGTGTTTCTTTAACTCTCAATACACCTATTTTTGATATAGAGAAGTTAAGCATGGTTTTGAAAATCATCCGGACTATTTACTGCTATTTGTATTCTGGACTGAATTACATCTGTGTAAATAGTCTAATATAATTTGATTAGACACGGCAAAGTGACTCTTACTTGGTGTGTATCTTGCAGGGTGTGTGAGGCTATTGAGCTCTGAGAAGCTGGATCCTGCTGATAAGATGAAAGCCAATGAACAAACTGCTGGGCACCACATGCGGAGCTTATATTCTATGTTCTGTAGCATGCCTTGTGTAGATAGTTCCACCGATTTAGCTAGCGGGGTCCTGAATTGAAGTAATCTATGGTTTGGTTCATGCCCCGATATTATCACACACTTTGTTGTTTATATAAGATGTTTAATTTGTGATTCTCTTATAGATTTGAATGAATCTACGTTCCAATGATGCAAAGTTGAGTAGATGTTGTCAGCGTGTAGGAACCAGTGGAATTTTCTCTCTCACTGTAATCTAGGATGCTTTGATTTATCACAGATAGGTGACTTTCATAGTCTAGCACTATGGAAGTTTGCATTATTATCCAGGAATGATCACATGAGATTAGTATTGTTAAAGTATTGAGTTTTGATAATACTCTATCATAGATCTCGTGTTAAAAACTTATCCTTAATCCATCATAAAATCGTCACAGATCTATATGTAGAAATAGAAGAGCATTTAAGATTTAATATCCTTAGTAGTCTTTGGCAATCTACATGTTAAGCTCAAAGAGTCAAAGGTAATGCACTCTCTTGAACATTTTTCCCATAATATATGTAGCCCTATCACTTGCTCGTGAACAGTGCAGGTGTACAGGAAAAGTTATGCGCGTGTATTCCATGCGTAGTGTTTCACGTGAATAGTATCCTATCTTTCATTTTCTTTCCTTTATATGCATCATTTCTAATTTCCCTGTCTCTTTCAGAAATCGTTTCCTTCTATTCTCATCTGTGCCTGTCCCTTTGACTCTTCTGTCTCCTTCAACCAAGTTGGGTGAGTATTGGTATGGTGTTCTCCTCTGAAGTAATTTTTATGGAGAATCGAGAATCATTCCACTAGGGGGATCAGGTACTTGAAAGGTTACCCATGTCTACCTTGTTATGTGAATGTTGATGTGAGATTGAACTTGGTTAAATTCCAGGAATGTTAGTCTTAAGGTGTTGTTTGTCTTGCTCTAAATGGTTCAATGGATTCAATGTGTTTGTACCTATACTACTATAGTTTTCGAAATAAGAACGATTGGCTTTTCCTTGGCATAAAATCCACACATTGTGAATTAGACTTTATCCGATATTATGAGTGTTTGAATGAGTTTATTATTCATTTTGCCCATTTTTGCATGATTAGTTACAGCTCTTCTACTGCCATTTTGCTCCAGACCTACTGTATGGCACAATCGTTGTAGTCAGATACTCTGATATATGTCTGCTCCCTGGATATTGAAGCATACGAGACTTGCTTCCCGTAGTAAACATGCTCAACTTTTGGAATGTTTACTATTTTTTGGGATTTTTTTTGGAGGGGGGGGGGATTGGAATGTATACTTGGATATATACAGAGAAGAGGCTTTGGTTGTGTATCTCAATTGGTCATCTTGAAAAGTTCAGGTAATTTATCATTTCCACTAAAGAAAATTTTTCTTGATATTGGAAAGTAGTTACAATTGTTTGATATGATTTGAGCCTAGACGATGCAAATCATGGTGCATTTTTAAAAGAGATACTCCCTCCGTCCCACAAAACTTTACCCGTTAGGGTTAGCGCGTAGTTTAAGAAAATGAGTTAAAATAATGGAGTAAAAATAAAAAAGTAAGTGAGGTAGGTTACTTTTTGAGAATGTGTGGTGATAAATGAGTGTTGATGTTAAAATAATGTTTTTGTGTGTGGGGTAGTTCCTTATTTGGTAATGGGTAAAGTTTTGTGGGACGTCCAGAAATGAAAAGTGGGTAAAGTTTTGTGGGACGGAGGGAGTATTGTTTTGTCGGGCCCATACTGGTTTAGGTTATGCTAATAGAAATCAATTTCGGTTAATCTGCCATCATGGAATGTATATTATTCAGAGTGGCCAAATTAGCTACTCCCTCCGTCCCAAAAATCTTTATTCACTTTTCATTTTTGGATGTCTCACAAAACTTTATCCATTACCAAATAAGAAAGTTAAACATTATTTTAATACCAATACACTTTTTTATCCCCACACATTATCAACAAGTATACTAATTGATGGGAAAGTTCACTTATAAGTGGTCTTTTTGGAAAGTCCAGTTGATGTTAATGCTAAAATAGGTGATATTTATTATAAACTATTTGATGTATATGATTGAATAGTTGATAATTTATAAATAGTTGATGTTAGTGATAAAATAAGTGTTGTGTAATGTAAATAGTTTATTATTTCATAACAAAATAGTTGATGTTTTATATAAATAGTCGATATTTCATGGTAAACCATTAATGAATTGCAAAATAGTTGATGTTTGTTGTAAATAGTTGATGTTTGTTGTAAATAATTGATGTTTATGTTAAAATAGGTGATGTTATATTGTAAATGGATGATGTTTTTAAGTAGACTTTTTGAAAAGACCATATATAGTGGACTCTCCCAATTGTTTCTCCAAAAAGTAACCTACTCCATTTACTTTTTCATTTTAACTCCATTACTTTAACTCATTTTCTTAAATTGCGCGCAAATCCTGACGGAAAATGTTTGGTGGGACGAAGGGAGTATTTCTTCAAACTTCTAGTGCCAGCTCTCGGAACAGAATAGTATAGGTGCCTAAAGTGTTGCTTCTTATCTGTTTAAATATTGATATGATCAATTACAAATAACCGTGTCCGATTAGTCCGATTGGTAATGGTGTTGTAGTATAATAAAATGTGGTTTAGGTATGATGGTATATGAAAATAGTGTAGTATTAGTTGGGTAGTTGTTAGATTTGCCATTTAAGGTTTAAGGTGTTTGATTTTTTTAATTATTATTATTAATTTTGATATGGAATTAAGTTGACCTTCGTCGGGAAGGTGCTTGATTTTGCTCCAAAATTCTTGTGCGAGCACACGTATTTGATTGATGAACATTTTTATGCCAAGACAACTCTATTAGAAATGGGATTACTGTTCAAAACTTCAGTTTTGGGAAGTGAAAAGGAGGTAAGGCCGTAGTGTGTTAGTGAGGTCTTTTTTATAATCACTTTTAGCATAATAAAATGTTGATGGTTTTGACGAAGAGGCAGTGAAGGTGGATTTAGGATAATGACTTCGGTGTTCGAATTGGTGGTGAGGTTCAGGCTAGCCGAACCCTGTGTGTTGGTATAGGTAGGGTCCCGGTTTTGATGTTGGTTTAGTTTTCGGGATTCGGTTTAGGCAAATTCAGGTTCAGGGGTGTTTTTGGTATAGGTACCGGTCGTGGTTCAGGTCTTGGTGTTGGTTTAGTCGAATTCGGGTTCAGGGGTTCAGATAGTTTTTTAATGTTATTAGGTTTGGTTTTGTCTTTATTTTCTCTGTAATTTGTTTCGAGCATCTCTTATGTTCTTTGAGTCTTTTCTAATTAATGAAAATTTTGTTGTTTCTAAAAAAATGTTTGATTCAATTTTCCATCAGTCTTTCTGTATTAGATTATGTTCATTTAACCTTAAATTCAGACCGATCATTTTAGTTGAGGTTTGGAATTCATAATTTCCAATTAGTTTAGTTAATGTCGATTCTATTAGTCAAGCTGAGAGGTTGTTAGTAAAATTAAAACTTAAAACCCATTGTAGCCGCTGCTCTTTCACTGCATGCGATAAATCGATACGGTTCACGGCTTCACGCAACCATCTTCAAACGGTAAAACATATTGTTTGACACTCGGTTAGGAAACTGGGTTAAGCTTTTAACCGATTATAATAAAATTTGATTTGCACATTAGACTAAGGTCAATGCATTCAATCTGGTTTTACGTACTAAAAATTTAGGTTAGCATCACTGAATAGGAAATTCCAATAATTTAAAACATAACCGAGATCCAATGAGTACGAACAAATTCTATAAACTGGTGGCTGCTGCTGCTGCTCTGATCTGGCAAGTGCAAACCCAGAGTAAGATAAACAAACAATGTAAATAAAGTGGGTTCCCCAGAAAAGGACTCCACATTATGGCTTTCTCAAATGATCAACAATTAATAATGCAAAGTAAATTTCCCTACTAATATAGTCACACTAAATTTCAAATTTTGTCAGAATCTCTTTTATTAGTGTCGGTTGCTCCCTCAGCAACCCTACTCACAAAGACACAAACTATACTTTGACCTTCTGACTCGATAATGAGTACTGTGCTTCGAAGCAGAGTGTAATTTGAACAGATTATGGTGAATTTCTTGCTTTTTGCGAGGCTCTCAGCTTGTTTAGTGGCAATTCTTGTGTGCATATGGGCTATTCATTTCAAGACTAGCTTCATTCCTCACACATCTTCTCATGAAGACCTCATTTATGCAGTAATCTTTCTATCCTGCTCAACTTCTTTTGGTTAAATACATTGTGTTGCTATCTTGCATGTTTGACTTTTGAACTAATTAAAAGTTCAAACTTTCGGGTTAATTTTGGTCTTGTACAGGTTCTGCATCCTTTGCTAATGGTGATTGGGTTCATTCTTATCAGTGGAGAAGGTAGTGGAATTTGTTAATTGATTAGTTGCTCAAGGTGTACATTTCTGGGTTGTTATGATTGATTTGTTTTGTTGAACTTGTTGGATTGTTTATAGCCATTTTGGTGCATAGATGGTTGCCAGGCTCAAGAAACTCCAAGAAATTTGTGCATCTGTGTCTACAAGGAGTGGCTTTGGGTTGTGGGATATTTGGGGTTTGGACCAAATTTCATGGTGAACAAGGGGTTTTAGCTAATTTCTACAGTCTGCATTCTTGGATGGGCCTAATTTGTGTCTCCATGTTTGGTGCTCAGGTCTGTTCTTCACTTCTTTGTTCTCAATCATTGCTTTGTACTGTTGGTACTAGTTTTAGCTACTTTTTTGCTTTGCAGTCTGCAGATATGGTATGATCAAGCAATTTTCTAGTTTTGTTAAGTCAAGAAAGGCCCGAGGGCAAGGCAGTAAAACTCACTGAGTGTGATTGATATTGCATTTTCTAGTTTTGGCCGACTGATCAACGCTACCATAAGTTTAACCATTAATGACTAATTCCTTACTGTAGTTGGCCAATCTTGAAATTATTTCGAAAATAAACCGAAACTGTTGGTAGAGTGTCCTTTGATTGTTATAAGTTCATTCTGTGTTCAGTGGATGATCATTGATCATGTAACTAGTTGACTAAGTTTTAGGAACTCCTTTACTGTGGGAACTTGTTGAGTCGCTCCATTTACCAGTCTTGCTTTTACTGATATCTTGGGAGTTACCCTACGTATTGCTTCGTTTAAAACAGATAGTGGATTTATTTCTTACTTTTGTTGAATTTTTTTTCATGGCTCGATAGATAATTTGATAAGCCAATGATTTTTTTCCGTGTTTCAAAATACGATTAACCAACATGTTGTTAACTATTCGATTACGATAAATTGGATTGTAAACAGCTTAGAAAGTCTTGCTCACCTTGAGAATGTTAAAGTTTCAATCTAGTCACGACATAGGCTGTAGCGTTTCTCTATAGCATAATACGGTCATAAATAGTTGATGTCGAATCTAATATGTCATATCAGTGGTCAAGGTTTGTAATTCTGTTTTCTGCCTTTCGATAATTCATGGGTAGCCTTCATTGTCAAAATTAATATCCTGAAGTAATATGTCATCACTTCTGTTTATGATGGTACTGGTACTCCTAACTCCTCGAAAAGAAATATTCTCATTACTAATAAGTATATGAATGAACATTATCTTGCAGTGGTTGTTTGGCTTCTTGAACTTTTGGGACAAAGGTGAGGTTCGAGCAACAACTCGTAGGGTACTCCCTTGGCATGTCTTTCTCGGTCTGTATACATATGGTTTGGCTGTAATTACAGCTGAGACAGGACTTCTTGAAAAGCTAACTTTCTTGCAAACCAGAGGAAATGTGTTGAAGCGTTCACCAGAGTCGGCAGTTGTAAATAGTTTAGGACTGGGATTGGCTTTCCTGAGCAGTGTAGTGATCCTGGCAGCAGTGTCACCAAAGCATGAAGCTGCAGTGTCTAGCATGTATTCAGATAGCAAGAGATACTCACTCTGAACAAGTGCATGTTAATTGATTGCATCTGTTCCTGCAAATATGGCAATGTGAAATCTATGCTTTTTTCTTCTTTCTCTGATAGAAACACTGTGTTTTTGTTGTGCAAGAATTAAACTGTTCTTCCAAGATTGATGACTTTCTTCTTAGGAGAAATCATCTTGACGCTCAGGGCCGGCTCCGAATTTATGAGGTCCTGTGCAAAACTTTCGGACAAGTCTTAATATTCTATTCAAATATATGTTATTTTATATAAAAAGAATTCATCTAAAAAGGTCATTTGATGTATTATTATTTTAATAAATCATTACAAAAAATTAGTTACTTACAATTGTATATAATTATGTTTAGAATGATTTATTAAAATGTTTGCAAAAGAGAACACGGAACAAATGTTGCGAAGGAAAGGCGTAAGTAGTTGCTTTGTTTAAAGTTTGAAAGTTTGAGATCGATAAATTAGAATGTAGTAAAACGTAATTTAGAATTAAAATGAGTTTTGAATGAAAGGTGTAAGCAAGTTTTTTTTATAAAAAAAATACTACTAGAAAGTTTGCTGGGTTACAGTTTTGGTGTTTTTGCTGTTTAGGTGTTGTTGGTTTATATGCTGCATTTGATTGCTTGATGTTTGTATGTTTGCTCTGAATCTTGCTCT
>JAYMSL010001785.1:0-15999 GCA_036897195.1 Plantago coronopus
CCGTCCGAAGCAAGAACATATGAACATCGTGTACATCGGTCAACGATTGTATAGTTACAGTGGTACTAAATTAGAAATAAGGTAATTTAATTAGGAAGGCCATAATTGCAACAAACGCTCATTAGCATAAAGATAATTTCAGAAATACTTCCGTCGATTATTAGGGTTCGGAGCAGATAATATTTCAACATTGTATCCATTGATCCTCGATTGTATCGTTATAGTGGTCCTCAGTTAAAAAAAAGGAAAATTTGCAAAAGGTCGTAATTACAATGGAAAGTCATTGGCATGCATAAAGGTAATTTCAGAAATACTTCCGTTGAGTACTAGGGTTTGCAACAGAAAATATATGAACATCGTATCCATCGGTCATCGGTTGTATCGATACAGTGGTACTCAATTAGAAAAAGAAAATTTTCTAGGAGGACTTAATTACAATAGACGCTCATTGACGTAACGGTAATTATTTCAAAAATACTTTCATTGAGTTCTAGGGTTCGAAGGAAAAATTATGTACATATTAAATTATGAACATCTTATCCATCGATCATCGATTGTATCATTACAACGGTACTCAATTAGGAAAAGGAAAATTTGCAAAAGGTTGTAATTACAATAGACGCACATTAATTTCACAAATACTTTCATTGAGTATTAGGGTTTAAAACAGAAAATATATGAACATCGTATCGATTAGTCATCGATTGTATTGTTACGGTGATACTTAATTTAAAAAAACGGGAAATTTCCAGAAGGTCGTAATTACTTAGACGCTCATTGGCATAATGGTATTTCACAAATACTTCTGTTGAGTATTACGGTTTGGAGCAAAAAATAGATGAACATCGTATCCATCGATTATCAATTGTATCGTTACAGTGGTACTAAATTTGAAAAAAATTAAAAAAACAAAGAAAAATTCATAAAGTCGCCATTACAATAGATGCTTATTGGCATAAAGGTAATTTCACAAATACTTACGTTGAGTATATTAGGGTTTGGAGCAGAAATTAATTATCCGAACATCGTATCCGTCGATCATCGACTGTATCGTTGCATTAGAAAAATGAAATTTTACAGAAGGTGGTAAGACTCGTAATTACAATATATGTTCATTGGCATAAAGGTAATTTTACAAATACTCCGATTGAGTTATAGGGTTCAACGCAGAAAACATCTGAACATCGTATCGATTAGTCATAGATTGTATCGTTACAGTGATAATTAAAAAAAGGAAAATTTCCAGAAGGTCGTAATTACTTCGATGCTCATGGGCATAAAGGTAATTTCACAAATACTTTTGTTGAGTATTAGGGTTTGGAGCAGAAAATAGTTGAACATCGTATCCATCGATTATCGATTGTATCGTTACCATGGTACTTAATTTGAAAGGAAAAGAAAAGAGGAAAAATTAAAGAAAGTCACAATTACAATAGACACTCATTGGCATAAAGATAATTTCACAAATACTACCGTTGAGTATATTAGGGTTTGGAGCAGAAACTATCTGAACATTGTATCCGTCGTTCATCGATTGTATCGTTACAATGGTACTCAATCAGAAAAATGAAATTCTACAGGAGGTCGTATGTTCGTTGGCATAAAAGTAATTTCACAAATACGTCAGTTGAGTTCTAGGGTTCAGCGCAGAAAACATCTGAACATCGTATCCATCGGTCATCGGTTGTATCGTCACAGAGTACATTGGTACCCAATCAGTAAATGAGGATAATGCAATTAGTAGTGGAAAGAAATGTAAAAATGTGATAAATTGGTACCCAATGGCGAACTTTATATAAGCTGCATTCTATTTTCGTAGTTGTCCAAAACCAAAACCCCTCACAAACCTTTACTCTCTCCGGCGAATTTTGCAAATCACGGCGAATGTCAGCCACTCCAAACCGGCGAATCAACGCCGCCGCGTATAGCGCTGCCGCCACATCCCCTTCTTTGCCGGCTGCTGGTGACTTTGGTTTCGGTGGCGGTGAAATCCCGTCAACTTCTCACGCTGCTATGGGCGGAATCCGTACCTTCGTTGCTGAGGACCGGGTTCCACCGGAGATAGAGAAACTTATTCTGGATCTTGTTGATCCTGCTCGACGCGAGCATGCGCTTGTTAAACTTGCTGTATGTCTCACTTGCATGCTACTTTACTTGATTTTTTTTTTCATTTATTTATCAATCCATTCAATTGGAGTTCCTAGGGTTCCGTTCTGCATGAGTACTTGATTTTCGTCCCAAATTTGTATTTCTAAAGCTAAGGATGTGTTTATTGGTGTGGGGAATTTCATTTAGTCACTTTCCGCAAATTTGTTCATCCAGAACTTGTTCATTTGTTGAATCAAGACTTCAACTTTGGTTCTAACCTAGATTTTTAAGTAGTTTAGCTCAGTGGTGCACGAATTGCAAACTGGGAGTTCTATGACAATAGTCGGGATCAACTCTGATTGGAGAGACAAGGTGTTAAGTTCCAGGACAGGCTCACGAGGGAGGGGGCATATGGGGGCGTAAATTCTCGATTATTATTAATCATGTATATGTAATTTTGCCCCTAATTTTCAATTGTTCCATGAAAAATCATTTTTCTCGAACCAGTTGCCTTACTGTATGTTTTGGGTTGTAATTTTCTAGTATAGATTTGGTGGCATTGCATCTCCTGCATTACATACAGGAGCATTCTGTAGCATTGACCCACTTGATGATTTTCATTGTAACCTGCATTCTACATTTTATACCTCCTGATTTTAGCTGTGATTTAAGATTACTATTAACTAAGAATTGAATAAAGTACCAACTCCGATACTGATATGATTTGAGATTAATTTACATACATTTTGCAGAAGAGCTGCTGTCTTTGGTCATATTTTTATAGAAGTCATAGGTTTTCTTGGATGGTTAATTTTCTTCGATTGGCAAAGCAAGTACAAAACCTGTTTTTGTAATTATTGTTTGCATCTGGGCCGGGGAGTTGGTCTGTGGCTTAAACTGCTTCTGTAGGACTCATTACTGATGAACTAGGTATATAACCTAAGTTTTTTATGCTTTTAATTAATTTATTTTTTGTCATGACAGGGGCAAGTGCAATACCTGGATTTGGCTCGGCTGATATGGTTTTCTACTGGCACAATAGCAATACTTCTGCAGGTAGGTTTCATAGGTGCCGAGTGCATGTAACTTTTGGCTCACCAATTTATGATGTGTGAAGATTACTCCATAAATCAACAATCAAGGATAGTTACTCCATAAGTCATCAATTAGGGATAAAATCAAAACTTGGAGTTTGCTGGATTGTCAAGATTTCTTGTTATGCAGTTTAGTTGCACTTTATCCTTCAGTCAGAATGTAGTACATCTTTATTCATAAGGATAACATGGAAAAATAGGTATCTCAAAATCTGCTTGAGAAAACAGTTTGTTTTTTTTTCAGTTCATAATTTCGATCTCCTTGACATTCGTGTTTTATGTTGGTGCAAAAGTCTACAGGTTATGTGGAACGATAGTCAAATAACTGTCCTGGCTTTCATATATGTTATAGTCAATTCACGACCTACAGGCAAATCAGCCCATGGTCTAATGTCTGTTTCTCATTTCTGCAGGAAATAGTTTCTGTCTATCCATTGTTGTCCCCTCCTCAGTTAAATTTAGAGGAGTCAAAGAGAGCGTGCCATGCGCTTGCACTTCTTCAGGTCTGGTGTTTCTCATTTTATATGTTGTTCTTATCTTATGTTGGTCTCAGTCAGTGAATCTGCATCACATGTAAATATGTGAGAATATATATTTGCTTCTAATATTTAAACACCATTAGGAATTCGGGCAAAGTTGCATTCCTTTTTATAACTTGGTAATTGGTATATTTAATACATGATTCTCAGGTTTAATTTACGAGTAATTACAGTTTCTTATATATGTGGTCAATCGACCATTAAAAGTCATAGGAAAAGTTTGTTATCGGACGGGATGGATAAGTAGAAATTCTTGCTACTCGAAAGAACTGAAAAAACTCAAGTGTATTATAGCAGTTTTCTTGTGAGCATTGTCCTTCAAGTGTGTCATATGAAGTCTGTATTCTTTAACTTCGGGTTTATGTTCATGTTGGTTTGTGCAGTGTGTCGCTGCTCACCCAGACACAAGGAGTGCCTTTATTAAAGGTAATAATAGCCTGATTCTGTATATATTGGATGAGACACGCCAAGTTATGTACGTTAGTTCTACTTTCACAGGGAGGTTACAGTACATATTACTAGGAAATAGTTAATGTGCTAATAGTAACTTAGATTTGCAGGGAAATCACTTTGTGAGCATGTAAATCTTTTTAGAGAATAATGTATGTCAACTATAATTGCCCCATCTCCACCTCAAACCAGTGCCAATGATTGCACAATCTGCTAACTCACAATGTTTACTCCATAGGAAGAGGTTTTATTATTGACTCATGTCATACGTAATTGAATTTGACTAAGAATTTCAACAACTCTAATGGAAGTTAAGTATTAAGATGAGTTGTGTAAATTGAAGGCTCTGCTCATTTTTGATGTGATACAATTATAAACTCTGACTCTTTTACAGTCTTCAAGTGCAACCTGCACTAATTTTGTCTTTTGTTTGCAGCGTACATCCCATTCTACCTGATGCCATTTCTCATAAGTACTTCCCAGACAGATCAATCTGAATACCTCAGACTTGGTAGCTTGGGAGTCATCGGAGCCCTTGTGAAGGTATCTCTAATTCACACCGACATCTTTGATAATCTATATCTAGAATATGAGTTATGTCCCTAAATTGGTTGTTGGCAATGGGAAGGAGAATCTTATAGTAACAAAATATTGCCTGTAATGCTGTTGGGACCAACTGTGGATAGCTAGTTTAACCGTATAGTATGAATAATCCTTCAAAGTGCTAACTAAGCAGATTCTTATGTTTAATCATATTTTCTATTTTCTCCCACCTCCCTGGCTGGTTAGTTGTTACTGATTTTAGGCACTCCAAATGCTACTAAGAATTGGAGCGAACCGAAATGTTGAGTGTTATTCTGGCATTATTAATGAGGCGGAGGGAGTATATAGTATGGGTTTTCACATGGATATGGTCCATATGGATGCAATGCTACTTATTCTGGATGAAACCAAGTGCTGTCAGCCAAGCTCATATAGTAGCATAGAATTTAGATGATCAGTTCGAATAATTTTCCATGGGCTTTTCTTTGTTTGTGTTGTGCTTTACACTGACTTTGGCCATGTAAAATGATTGTTCGCATGGACATAGGTGTAAATCAGCATATTTATAAGCTTCCAGCTTTGGTTTCGTTTCATGTTTATCTTCGTTCATTCTTGATCACACAATTTTTTTTCTTTAACTGCCCTCATTGCTCCTGACATTTAACTCAATTCTTTATGTATGTCCAGGCTCCAGATACCAATGTGATAGTTTTTCTTCTCGGTTCTGAAATTATGCCAGTATGCCTGCGATGCATGGAGAAAGGAAACACCTTGTCAAAAACAGTTGAGTAACATAATTCTTGACTAAGCTTTTTCCTTAAGCAGATGTTTGTTGTTTCATTTTTATGTATACTGCAGCAACGCAGATAGTTTCCCGTTCACTTATCTTATATGTTGTTCACTACGAGTATGTCAAAAGTTTTCTGCTAGGTTCTGTCTACGAGAACAATACATCTCTACAAGTATGTCAAATGTTTTCTGCTAGGTTCTCTCTGGGAGAACAATAATAATACATCTTATTTAATTGTAAAGCATACAGATACGGAAGGATTGTTTTCCTCCCCTTTTCTGATAGGCCAAATACAGTGTTGAATAGGTTTTGATGATCAAACTTTGATCCGTCACCTCTTAAACCAAACATGCTAATCTAAACTTCCAGAACAGTACGTATTTGAATTTGTACCACTTAAGCAGCTATTGAATATTGATGTAGTCCCACCCGGAGAGGTTCTCATCTGGCATGTGTTTGTGTCACCATAGTTCTTGATTGATAAATCACCCTTTGGCAGGTTGCAACCTTCATTTTGAATAAAATCCTGCTGGATGATGTGGGTCTCGAATATGTGTGTACAACACCAGAGCGCCTATTTGCTATAAACCAAGCACTAGCAAACATGGTTGCTACAGTTGTTCAGCAGCCCTTGGCAAATCGGAAAACTTTACTGAAGCATGTCATTAGGTGTTATGTTCGTCTCTATCATGATCAAAGGTTAGTCTTGTTCCATGTTTCAATTGGAATCCTCTATTGCTTTCCTCTCTCAGCGTCTACTTTGATCATGTTTGTGAATAACTCAGTCCTAAATATCCGCAGGAGCCACTGGACATTAAAGCATTTCTTTCCAGTAAGCCTTGCTGATGGCACACTTAATCCTTATTTATCGGTGCGTGCCTTTGAAGTTTACATGTCACCTCAATATTCCTTAACATTCTATAACTATCACCACATAATGTGAGGTCTGGCAAGGCTGGGAAATTTACCATATACATGATTGTACTGACAGGAGGACTCAGACGCAAGATTGTGGATCCAGAAGTTCCTGGCGAAAGTCTCAGAGGCCCCAACTGCTCAAGGATGTGGGAAGACCTGATCATATTGGTATATCATGCAGAACAAGTGCTGCAGGGCTTGTTATTCATAACTCTATCTGAGTTAAGGAACTATCTGCAATCATAGATTAAAATCTTTGTTTCACATATGTTATGGATTCTTGACTGGGATTGTCGAAGCAGTTCGTAACATTAAAGAGATTCAAATGAAAACTATATTAGGAGTAAAAAATCTCATGTCTTCTAAGAGTCTTAAATTCCATTACGATCCTATCTACGCACCACATCCTGAAAGCATTAGACTCAACCAACTGGTGGTAAAAGAAACAAAATTTAACATGCTGCTTGTGCGAATACTAAGTTGCATTCAGTAACTGCATTCAGTAACTGTGGCTTAGAGTATATGAACAGATGCATTTTCCAGAAGTGAAAACCTGTATCACACCACTTAGCCACTATTCTCTAACACACCATCCAATTGTCTACACACAGTCCAATTTATATAGAGGTGAATTACACATATTTTACATATTAAAATGTACGAGATATATATAGGATGAAGTATGGAACGTTTCCTGCTTTTTTAGAAACTGTACAGTTTTACCTGAAACACAGTCTACATGAATGATAAATACATACTTGTTTATATGGATGGGCAGAGAGCTTGAAATCTGTAGGCAAATGCAGACGAAGACGAATACCTGTCGAGGTGTATATGGTAGAGGCAACAACTCTCGCGGTATATATACTGAATCTACTTCTTCTTTGAATAATCCCTAGGCCCAAATATGGTTGATCCGATTCTCACGTTCGTGCTGCCCATTTCAATCTGCGAGGACAAGAAGCAGTTAATATAAGGAGTTTCAAATTGAAAAGAAAACGAGTCCCCCATGTTGCCCACGTTGGCAGCGACATTACAAAGTAGCAACGACCTTTATTAAGCAACATAATGTTCCAAATAAAACTAAAATCTCACTCGCTGATTTGCCTATGATACGGCATAATTACGTAATTCTTATTGATATCCACTGAAATATGGTTGCAGAATGAAGATACTTGTAGTTACTAGGGATTATATTATAGTAATACAAAACGGCGAAAAGTTTAATGAAAACATTGTGCAATATAAATTATTGCCTTACCGCTTGCTCAAAATCACCAGACATGCCCATTGATAACTCACACTGTGCTTCTGCAATTCCAAGTGCCTTGCAGACATCCTCTCTACATTTCAACAGAGTCTATGACATACAGAGCAAATCATTGATCAGAATCTCAATACTCAAATCTCCATTACAATGCAGTGATATAATGAACTCAACCCTAGGTAAAGGTACCTAGAAGATTTCTTAGGTCGTAACAGCAAATATCAGTATCAGCACGGCATCCGTAAAGATGCATTATAGATAGAATGTCGTAATCCAATAGTTTAAACAAATGAGAGGTAAGACACGAGGATTTCTAGCGAAAGGAAGAAGATAAAACTATTAATTATGAGTACTCATATGGATGGGAAATGTTGTATCCCATCCTATTCTGGCCCATTAAGCATGAAGAGGCCAATTGGATAACCAGCCCATTCGACAATCTTAGCAAATTCATCTACAAAACTAATCATACAGATGGATAGACACCCAGTGTGATGTTTATGAGGTAACCCTCTTACCCATCCTTGCCTTTCTTGCTCAATAAGAAAACCCCTGCGTACAATTTCAGGCGATCAGCGTATAACTCCGGCAAGAGGCTACAGTTTATCTGCTGTTCTTTGTTGTTATTTCCTTATTTGAACTATCAGTGTTGTATTGAACTGTTTTAAAGGAACCTTTTTGGTTTACTTATCGAGATTACTGATATTTGGGTCACAACAGGAAACTGTATTAATTCAGTCACGGATATTATTCCTCAACATTCAGGCATAGGTTTTAATAAAAGGAAGTATCACCTTAAAGTTATCTGGGGTTGAAGTGTAGTCCGGCATCCCTATAGTCATCAAGCCAGAAAACTGAAGATTCGAGCAACCAAGCTTGACATGTTTGACAAGATCAATGCATTCTGGTGGATCTACTCCAGACTTAGCTGCATGGCCATTTAGCTTCAGTTTAATACTTTTATGAGGTAAGAATGATAATCAAAGTCATACAACTGGTCTAAAAGATAGTTGCAAGTTGCAACGTAAAGCTTCATTTCAAGATAAGCTGGATTTTGAGTGTTTCCAACGGCTTATAATTGGTAGATTCATTTAAATTAAGTTGAAGAACTTGAATTAGATCTCCTACCAAATAAGTTGGCTGTGCAAGACACTCTTTTTGCAGCTTTTAAAGTTTTAGGCATAGTATTTGCAAAAGCCTCACAACTCACAAGTTCTCTATAAGCCAATTCTACCAAATTCTCCTGAAATTGAGCTCTATAAAATAAATTGAGTTTTCTCAACACACCATTAAAGTGCTCACAACTTAAGATTGACTACAATAAACAGCGATAAATAGCCATGTAATGTTATCTTAATTCTTAACTTTACATTGTTGGCCAAGCTGGTCAATCTTGAACCAAGTAATATATCTTTAATATCTAAAAGAACTAAAATTCTTCAAAACATGCTGAGACCACACATATTTGCAGTTGAAAGAGACATAAAACCGAGTACTCACATACTTCCCCACTGGTGTTCACTTGAACCAATACCTTCAAAGGTTGTCTTCCAATGCTTGAAACTACACGATCAAGAGTATTCGCAATCTGTGCATGAGCAAAAATAGCAACAATAGGACCGGTTAACTTAGTTAACTCCAAATTACCATGTAACAGTTTATTAATTAATTACAGCACTGATCACAACATGCAAGTTCATGGTCCCGGATAAAGATGCTTAAATTGAAAACAGCAACAAAGCATAAAACTACCCAAGTTTGGTATTATACAGAAGTGGCTCATATTTTCCACCATAAACGTGTTCTTATATTGGTGTGTATACATATTAATACGGGTTTATATATCTAATTACTAAGATTGCAATCTTGTTGTGTCCGCATTTTGACTGAAGAAGCGTGTATTGTTAGAAATGCACTTTTGCCAATTTTATTTCCAGTTATTTCTTTTTACGGCTGTCAATCTTTCTTTACTTGGACTGTTTACCTTTGTTACTGTACAGGTGAATAATCCCTTACAAATTGCCAATGGAGTGAAGAATCGTGTGGGTGTTTAGTGAGGTATTCCCCTCTCTAAATCTTATCCTAAATTATACCTTACCCCTTTGCCATCGAAATTGCAGGTATTCCGGTTGGCCTTTCCGGCTATTCACCATTTTGGTTGCACTAATGTTTGGTTAATACAAAGAGTTCGGTTCATCTTTACATATTGCTTCATATACTTGCTATTACTGCTATTAAGAATACTAGGACCTAGGGGTCACAAGTCACAACACTATCACGCTATAAAAGTTTCCTGATAGCATGAACATCCATCTACATTCTTCTTCTTCTTTTCTTTTTCTTTTTTTTTGAAAGGTGAACATTCATCTACATTCCAACACACCAACAACTTCTTTTCAATTCCCATTCATTTTTTTACATCATCACATAAGGATAGTACCACACTACCACTTCACTACGTGTTTACGAGAACAAACTACACGAACCCGAAATTACAAAAAGTAAACAAGCACAAGGAGTCAAGGAGAGTGATCTCACCTTCACATTATCAACACCGTGAACCATCGCAAGATTCGGAACAGCAGCTAGCAAAGACAAACAAAAACATCAGATTACTTCCAAACAATCCCAAAACTAGTAATCTCAAATAACCAGCCCAACAACATAGTCAGAATTAGAAAAACAAAATAACATACTGAGGAGCGGTTTAACTTTATTGCTCTGCAAATGCCCAATGAAATGCCACTCAATATCCTTCGGTAGCTGCTCACACACAATCACAACACGTCAACATTCAGCAACAATAGTAATAAAAACTAAAAAGTCATTAATAAGGAATAAAGTCATAAAGATGAAATCTTTTCAAGATTTGTTTATGGGCGGGAGTGATATGGAATCGGGGAGTGACCTGGGGGGCTTTTTCGATGATTTCTTGGACGTAGTTTTCGCCGAAGCATCTGTGACCAGCATCATACACTTGGTCAATCAAAGAAATAGGCTTTGTTTTGCTTACGGCGAGAACCCTGACATCGTCGGCGCGACGGCCGGACCTCTCCGCCGCAACACGTACGCGATGGAGCACGGTCCTCAAGGCTGTGACGGCTACGCCTTCGGCGGCTACAGCTGCCATGAGATGTGTGGTAATGGTAACTGGATGTTAATCCAATTGATCCAGAATGTATAGGTTGATGATTTTAGTTTCATTTTTTCTGGTTTTGTATAGTTTTAGTAGTAATGGAGAGGTAAATAATGCTCCATTTGGAGAAATACAAGCCTCCAATAGGTTTTGAGGTCCAAATAATTTCAGCACATCATTCATGTCTCTAGACACTAGTATACCATATTTATTTTATTATTTTAAATCGAGATTAATAATTGTTATATTAAAATCAATTATGTTATTGATGAGAAAGTTTATGAAAATTAATAAATATAATTGATCCCAATTTAACGAGTATTGTTTTTACAAAATTTTTTGTTGTGCCGAAAGAAGAGGAATTGTTGAAGTTGTGAATAATTATTTTAAGTTTTTTGTTAAATTGTAAAGTAGAGGACCTTTATGCAATTTACCTAATATTGCAAATTTTTTGTTCTGCAAATATCAATATGCGTTTTGTACATAACAATACCCTATGAAAATCAAACCAAATCCATCACACGGCACCTCATTATGCAGCTAATAAATTAATAAGTTTATGAGGACCTTTATGCAATATACCTAATATTACAAATTTTTTGTTCTGCAAATATCAATATGCGCTTTTTTTTTTTTTTTTTTTACAAACCCATTTCCTCTTCATTTCTCTCTTCTTCTTCTCACCTCTCTCCCGTAAGCTACTCCTCCTCTCCTCTTCCCCTCCTCCACCTCTCGGCCACCTCCTCTTCCTCCGGCGAATTAGGTGTTGTTTGGGTGGCATAGCAATCTGCAACTCCAATGGAGACACAATACTCTAATCAGGCAACTGCAAGTCAAGCTAAGTGAGATCCATGCGGTACCAACTTTTGTGTATAGAGAATGCAATTCGGTGGCTGACAAACTCGTAAAGAAGAAGTTGCAAGAAGATAAATCAAGGATCAGACAGTTCACCGGGCCAAATAAAACTGCTAACAGCCCAGGAGCAACGGAAGCTAGCGTACAAGACAATATCAAGACTACCAAAGAGTCTCTTTTGTGTAATCCTACTTTGTTCATATGGGATATTTGCCCAGGCTGGTTAGAAGAGTGGATAGCACTCGATAAAACTGCGTCTAGTACTCGTTCCATTTTGATTCAGGATGATATGCCTGCTTTTGTAAACACTTGAGCATTCTCTATATATTTCCATTATCAAAAAAAAAAAAAAACGAGTATTGTTTTTGATTTAACACTAACTTATTTATTCACTTCTATTTATTTTTATGGCTATGCCTAGGCTTACTATGGAAGGAAAAAAATATCAACTTTGCACATGGAGTGTGAGATTGTTAAATACGGCGGTTTGTATTATATATGATCGAAAGTAAAAGAAAGTTCGATTATTTAAAGAGTTTTATGAGTTACCATCAAACTGACAATGAAGCATAACTTAGTTGGTAATACAATTCATTTTCAACCAATAAATCTTTGCTGTTTCGGGAAAACAAAAAAAAGTTACCATCAAATCAGTATTGATGGACTAAAAGAGTCTTGTTGTGTATATTCGTTGCATGGGCTCATGCAACGCTCATACAACGTTGCCGGAGATAGTCTTAGCTATCTAGCGAGAACTCTCTGAAAAATGCCCGATTTAAATTCTCTCTCTTGCTGCTGCTCTTCTAACTTTTGCCTTTTTTTTTCATCTTCTTTGAAATTTTAGCTACTTTCTTCTTTGGCAACTTGTCATCCTCTACATCATCATCTTTCGTGTATTTAGTAGTTGAACTCTTGGGCATTTTCTGCTCCAAGTCCCCGCTTATTTGTCTTCATAGAAGCCTGCACAGGCTCCAGCCTCCCCTGTTCAGAGATGCCAAGCCCGGTGCCTTCTTTCCAAATTCCAACCATGCTTCTACAACAGCTTGAAACCAACATTAGATGAATCAATGGGGGTTGATGCTTGCTTGAAATCAACATCAGATGAATCAATGGGGGTTGATGTCAAACCAGCAGTGGCTGTGGAGGAACGCTCGTCAGCTGCTTTCAAATCCATCTTGACGATTTCATATTCATTCACTAACAACTCTAGTTTATACATTAGACCTAACTAGGTTAGTATACTGATTAGATTAGAACGGTGCGTAATGCACATAAAGGAAACCTTAATTTCACAAGATCGGGTTCACGAAGCCACAAATACATGTCACAAACAAAGTAACATCAATTTATGTGTGAAGAAAATAACACAGGAAACTGAAGACAACACAAAAGAGAAGTTGAGCCCTGATGGTTGTTCTAAGAATACAACCAAATTATACTATGCTAAATTTCAAAAAATCCTGTATATTAATTTCTGGTTACTAAACACAACCTGGTGAAATATCTCAAAATTACGGTTTAGTTTTCTCTCTTTTAGTCGCGCATCTGACCAGCAGATGATGAAGGATGAGTTCGCTGAGGCTGCTGATGCCCTTTAGATGCTTCATCTGGTTTAACGTCCTGTTTCACATTTTCATTCTTGTCTTTTGACTCTTTTCTCGCTTCTTCTTCTTCTTCTTCACGTTTTGATTTCTGCATATGTTTATTATCACAAAAATGCTTGTACCAGGTGAACAGTTCCAGTGCAAGAACCAAAGTGCCTAAAACTCCAAGTACTCCTATGTATGTCCACTTGAACACATAGGACGGCTCAATGATCTTTATCCCTTTGAATATGTTAACAGATATCAGAACCAACAATATGTACCCCAGAGAGTGATGATACATGTTCCAATACTTGCTGCTATCACCATCATCCTTCGGCTTCAATCTAAATGCAAGTACCTGGATTATAAAAACGCTTATTTGTAAGTACTCGCGTTTCTTGTTCTGTTTCTGCTGCATATGAAACAGAACAAAGAAAATCTATGTCATGCTATTACAATCCTTCTGTGACAAAAGGAACCTCCCAGGGGTGAACCCAGGTGGGGACGACTGCCCCCTAAAATTTCAAAAATCAGCTTTTTATAAGTAACATTTACGATTTTTCTAGGTGTCTCTCCTGAATTCTCGTAATAATCATGTACCTGCATTGTTGCACAAGTGTAGATGATAACGCCTAGAATCCTGTGACCGCGAAACTCATAGTATTTGGAAGCACTGCCAAGCCAGATCCCAATAGCCCAACCGATTGAACCGAGAATGTACCCGGTTGTCTGGAGGAGTACATGTAAAGCAAACCACCAATGCCCCCCTTTAAAGTACCTTGCTACAATCGCCCCAAGTGGTAATATGGTTCCCAGAGCCGCAATGTTTAAGGCTCCATGAACCTGTCCGGATTATTACTCAAAACAGTTTCAGTATTTTCATTTCAGTTAAAAAAAACGAATCAGAACGACAACAGAATGCAGTTGAACTAGGTAACATTCAACTTACTTTCCGCAATTTCTCACGTTGATGCTCCAGGTAGCTCACGGGCCTGTTCGTTATCAGGTCCATTTTCTCGGAATTGTCTAAATGTTTCATGCTTCTTGGGTGAAACAGCGGCGCCACTTCCGATACAGCATCCCCCATCTGAGCCACGACAACAGTTTTCGAACTATTGTAAGCCAGAGGCAGCTTCATCGTTGCTCGTATCACATAATACCCCGCCGTGTGCAAGTATTCGAAACTAAAATTGCGAACATTGAGTCCAACATCCTCAGACGGAACAAGGGGACAACCGCGCTTGGTAGCATCCGAAACATCGAACTGGCCCGTGGACAAGGAGCCGTTTTTGTGCTTCATGCCGATAAGTGCCTTCGTCCCGACCATGCCAACATCGTTCAAGTTGAGACCCCACGCTAGCCATCCGGTCTCTCCAGGCAGCTTTCTTCCAAACACGATTTCTAAATGTCGCGTGTCGTTATCGAAATTCCAGCCGAATTCTGCCCGTAGCAAGCCGCTGGTGTGGCAGAACTGGGAAACGTTCAGCTTGCGAAGCTCTTCCCAGAAATCCTCGGTGCAGTGTGAGATTGCAGCAACAGGGGAGGGGTATTTGAGTGTGAAGACAAGAATGGCAAGTATCAAGAAGTGGTGTTGAGAGAAAGATGTCATGTTTTTTAAACTATTTGTTGAATTTGTTTCCTGATTTGGTTGGTTGATTTTGAGGAAGTAGATATATTGTGAGGGATCTTGTGTAGTACAATATGCTAGCTGTTTGATTTTAGAAGTTCAGCTTTATTCTGTCAAGGCGTTAAGTATAAGTTATGAATCTGCTTCTCTTCTTTAATTTCGTTTTTTGTGTACGGCAGGGGACCAATTTTAATACTCCTTCATGCCCCGGAAATTAAACATTGAGTAAAAAAACATCTTGTGAATCGAAATAACTATATTTGATATCAACATACAGTAATAGCCTTTATCTTCTGTCAATAGGTTGAGGGTTCTAGTCATCCATTTTTCGTTTAAAAAAAAAAACTCAAAATCTAATAAAATACTGTGTGTTATCATATGGCGATTGGCGAGCAACGAACTTGATTGGAAAATGGAAACATTAGCTCTGGTGTCAGGTATCTTCTGAAGTACTCCCTCCGTCCGCTCAAACCAGCCCCATTTTTCCATTTTGGGCGTCCGCTCAATCCAGCCCCATTTCAAAAAATGGAAACTTTTTATTCATTTTAAATCAAACACTTCTACCCCACTTGTACTATGTATCAATATACTACCACAATTCAACCCCACTTATACTACTTTATTTTCCATTAATTACTGCACTATACCCTACTTGTACTATATACCAATAAACTACTACTCTCCTTAAATATTGTGCTGGAGTCAAAATGGGGCTAGTTTGAGCGGACGGAGGGAGTATTTGTGAAGTTAATTGCGTCGTTTTACTATTTGATACTTTGATTTTATAGTCACACTGAAGAATAAAAAGAGTACAAAATTTTGGTCTATGTTTAATAATTATTTTTTATTTTATAGAGAATTTTACTAGTTGATAAGAGATTATGGATGAGCACCATATATATTCTACTACTTCAAGTTATTAGAAAAAGAATTTATTCTACATCTGACATAGTTGATTAGGATAACTATAACAATTGTATTCTTTATACTTTTTTTTAATAGTTCAATGGTAGACAATTTTGCTAGAATTTGAGCACTATTGAAGAGGATAAAACCTGCTAACAGGTATAGAAATAAGTACACAACTATTGTTGCTGTAAATTTGA
>JAYMSL010001786.1:0-15998 GCA_036897195.1 Plantago coronopus
ATGTTACACAATTACTGTAGTACGAAAAGATTAAACACCAAATTTGACTATTATCCATACAAGATAAAAAGTCTCCATCCCTTTTTTTTTGTAAATAAACTAGTTTACAACCCGTCGAAAAATCGACGGGTATAATTTCATAGGTATAAGAATTATAATTCACAAAATAGAACACCTAATAAAAATTAAAATCATAAGTATGATATTGCTATGACCATAAAAATTAACCGTACGTAGATGCAGATTCTTGCATACTTAAAAGTAAAGGTTACAAATTCGTTCTCCGTAAAAAATGTGATCGATGACCAATTATTTTCTTCCAATACTCATGTGTGTCATATATTAATCCACAATCCTTGTGCACTTAAAAAAAAACATAGATGGAAATTTTATTCTCTGTACGAAATATGATGGTTGGTCTTTTATTACATGTAAGTCTCTGTCATTTGTTATAACACATTACTCAAACGTTATAGTCTTATAAACCACGGATCCTTTCCCACATAGATCACAAATTTGTTCTCCCCGTGGAGCATGGATTGAGTTGTTCTTCTCTTTCATTCACCTACATGTCTACCTCAAGCAACTATTATCAACCTATTCAGTGTTGGAGACCTAATTAATTAAACTTAAAACTATTAACATTGATTTTCATGGTTAAAAATCAATTTTAGGCACATATTCATGTCATTCGATAATGTAAATCGTAAAACTCAGAAGTTAATCTCACCCTCCACCCTGGACCCCCTCCCCGTGCTTGATATGGCAGTTTTATTCAATTTGATAATATGAGGTAGCCAATTCTAATAATCCTATGTCTTCATATCATCTTATTACTTTGTATGGTTTGTGTTATTTACTTTCATGCATCTAATTTACTTAATCCACTATCCTTGTTCACTCAAAAGTCATAAATTAAAACATGTTTCCCGTAAAACATGGAGTAATAACTCATCGTCATTTACTACTTCCACCGTCCCAAAATAAAGTTTGTAGTTGCTTTGTTAGGTGTAAAATAAGAATTGTGTAACTTTTAAATTAAATAATGGAGCACGGGATAGTCTGTTATGTACGTGCATATATATCATTTATTAACCCACTATATATGCTTGTGGACTTATAATTCATGAATCACAAATTCGTTCCATGTAACACATGATGATCTATTCTTTTCTTTCATAATTTGATGTATGTGCCTCGTTAACTAATTCACTGTCTTTGGGCACTCAAATTTGCTCCCAGGCCATCTAGTGTAACATGCTCAAACTTGAAATTAAGATACCACTTATAATGCACATGATGATAATTATATGAGTTTTGTTTACATGTACATCTCATGTCTTTACGTAATAAGCCCCCTTCAATTCACCTGAAAATTTTCAAATTGATCTGAACAAAATGGAAATAAATTCAAGTATAAATTTGAACTACATAAATCTGAACTGAAATAAACTGAATTAAATTCAATCAAAATTAAATTGAACTGAACATTGCATGACTCACTTTACATGTAATGTCATTTTACGTACTAAAATTCGGGGCACTTAATTAGACAACTTAATTCAAAATTAAATATTTTTAGATCAAAATGATCAAAATCATAATTAATAAATCATATATGACTCATCTAGGTTCTTTAGAGCAATTGGAAAGTCACCGTACACAAATTTGACATACGACGTCTAGTGCGATAAGGTTAGACACACCATATATAGTAACTCAAAATAGTTATATTGATCAGTGGTTTAACTTTACAACATACATAGCTGCTCGATCTAATAAAGTCACAATTAATTTTATAATTATAAGAATAATTTTAGAAAATTGTTACTTGAGCACATTTTTAAAAAAAATCCGATCATTAGTGTCTGGCCTGTAATAAGAAAGTTGTTTGTTCAAACTTCAAAATAGTGTCCACCTAATGAACTGTAGGTTTCATGAGTTAAAACGGGCTTCAATAGGCTTAATTTTAAGAAGTTGCTTGCTTAATTAAAAATGAAAGCTCTTGTTCTCTTTTCTTTGTCTAAGATCAAATTGTTTTCTCAAAATATAATTAGTGGTCCATTGTTATTGTTGTTGTAGTAGTAGCAAGACTAACAATAACCAAACAGTCCCTAACTGAACACCGAATTAATTTGAGCACAAACAAAATTACTTAGTGAATTATGATACTCATGAGTCATGATAACAAAAGTAGAATATAAAACAAATTCAGTCAACTCTAGATTTTTTTGGAAATGACAAAATTATATTTCACATATAACATCATGTTCGTATTTACATATTACACCAAAATAATCAAAATTACTATTAATACTTCTACAGTTCTACCACAAAAGTATACAAAAAAGATCACCAAAACCACTCATCCACAACATAGGGCTTCTTCCGACTCCGAAATAATAGAGGGACAGGGACCAATGAACTTTGGCTCCTTAAAAACCTTCAAGAAGAAAATCAAAAACCAAAAGGGATAGAGTATAACTGGTCATTGGAGATTTCGCATCCATCCTAACCGGTCATCAGATATTCCGAAAGCTTTCTTCCAGCACCCTTACCATTTTGCATGTGGCCTTCATTCCAAGCTTAAACTCCAACTCCAACTCCAGTTTAATTACCCAGATCACTATTATCTCCCAGATTCCCAGCATAAAATAGTCTAAAGTCAATACAACTATATATATAGGAAGCTTGGCATGAACAATATACAAAACATGAACAATAACATTGAATTATGAAATTGGAATCAATGGGAAAACAAAGTTTTATACTACCAAAGAATTAAAACTTTTCATGTGCCATTTTTTAGACTATCTGTGATGCATTGGTTATCTAATGTCTGAATAGTATTCACCTGCAGCAAATAACATGATCAATATGCTCTTCCTGAAAAAATTTCATCAATATAATAGGTCAGTTATGATAATTGGATAACTGCAATAGAATCCCTTCAATATAATATCCATCCATAGTTTATCCAAAGAGAGTCCATACATACTTAGCTCTAAGCATTCCACTACTTCAAGGTTAACTATATATATCACATGCTTACGGGTCTAAGATAGAACTATTCAGTCAAGAACCCCAGAGCCAAAGCACCTAAATGTTGAGTTAACTTATGTTCTTTGTTGGTGGCGACCACATCGACTTCAACTTTGGTGCCCTCAGGATGATGAAACAGTATTTTGGCTTCAACCTTGCTAGTCTCAGTCAAAGATGAATCCACATTCAACGCCATTTCCCAACATGCATAATGCGAGCAAATGTCACTACATGTTGCATAGGATAATATAAGAAACTATATGTCACTATATAAATCATATAAGCTACATGAAACTCAACTCAGTTCACCAGCAAAAGGAAATCGTATAAGAAAAGCAAGCATATTGAACAACAAAAACCTTTGCAGGTGAGGTAAGGTGGACTGTTTTAGGCATGAAAACTTACTGTCTGTAGTTAAATCTACAATGGATGGCTTAAAACTTGAACTCAAATGTACCCAATGAAATATCTAACCTTTGGAATGGAATGAACTAAGCTAATCAAGATCATCCATTTAAATGATCCAATTTTGGCACCATAAACAATCCAAAGAAGCTTGCCAAAATATGCAAACGATCAAACAAAAAGAATCCTGCCTAAATGGCCACAACATTATGTTCATATTGAGTTTCAGTGATGAAATACCATAAGCTAAAAAAAACATTCGGCTACAAATAATCCCATAAGCTAAGAACAGTTAATGACTTCCATAAATTCTTCTACATACTAACCTGTAACAGCACCATGAGAATCATCAAGAAGCACAAAGAAATAAGTGACTGAAAGGAAGAGACGTGAGAAACACTACGTCCAACAAAAACACATCGAGTCTATTGTAAACGCAACTTCACACGAATAAACTGCAAAATGAAAGCCCAGTGCACTAAACGAAGTCAAAAGTAAAATTTAAGGCTAGTAAGAAAATAAGAAACTCAGAATACTAAAAACTAAAAAGTACTACTCCCTCCGTCCCACAAAACTTTACCCGTTAGGGTTAGCGCGTAGTTTAAAAAAATCAGTTAAATTAATGGAGTAAAAATGTAAAAGTAAGTGGGGTAGGTTACTTTTTAAGAATGTGTGGTGTTAAAGGAGTGTTGATGTTAAAATAATGTTTTTGTGTCTGGGGTAGTTTCCTTATTTGGTAATGGGTAAAGTTTCGTGGGACGTCCAGAAATGGAAAGTGGGTAAAGTTTTGTGGAACGGAGGGAGTAACCCTCTACAAATGCATCACCTAAGTAAACCAAACTATTCACCATGGTATTCTCCTCCGTTGACATAGATCTCACTTGACCAATCACTCTTTCCAGTACATTGCTAATGCCCACCTTTCCAGTGTTGAATAGGAGCTTAGTTTCCTCATTCCTGCTACAAAACTAAATTAATAACAGACCGCGAAAATGAAACTTTTTCTAGAATTTGTAGATCTAGGATTATTTTAATCAAGAGAGTAAACGTAGAGGCTAGTTCATAACTTACGACAGAAGATTTCATAGACCAAGCATATATTTCTTCCTTACCTTGAGGGATCGGCCATCGGCGCTCCTATTCGACGACTACTGCTTAGTGTTAACCATCTCCGACTGCCTCCATTAAGTTAAGCTTGATGATCTGATCAATTTTCATCTGATGTTTTAGTTTAGGAATATTTGGAGGATAAATAAATGGGAATAGAGGGTGAAGAAAATAATAAGGTGGGTGAGGATTGAGGAGTTCGATGAGGCAAGGAACGATGAACGAAGAGTCATCGTTGTTTTCCAATGCCTTGGGTAAAGAATCCGGATATAATTAGTGTACTGCACCATTTTAACTCAATTTTACTTTAATTTGAATGGCAGCCTTATTTGAATTTCATTTCAAACTTTCGAAATTTGATTTGTAGTTATTTAAATAAAATATTAAAAACCATTTAAATGACATTTAGGCTTGGAATTAGGTTTGGAGTGAATAAATGAATCTGATTGGCTGGAGAGTTACATGTAGGCAAGGAGGACTCTCCTTTAAAGAATAATATAGATTTTGAATTTGTTTTAATTAACTCCAAACCTCAATAACTCTATAGACTTATGGAGAAAGCAAATTTGAAAAAAGTTGTAAATACACTAGTGATGCTGCTACTTTGATTTTGATGCAGTAATAATTCTACTCCAGGAAGCGTGCTAGCCTGCAGACAGCGTTCAAATCCAATTAACTGCATTTCAAATTTATGCCAATTTGGAAGAAAGACAATCGTCTCTGCTCATTAATTGGCAGTTTGCCACACATTATTATTTTAGATATTGGAGAAAAACAAAACAATTTATCACTACCTCAACTTGGAACCTTCTCGGCTCTTTATCCATTCTCCCTACTATCTTCCAATCCATGTTCTCATTTCAAATTTTACTGTAATTAAGGAGCCATTAAAGAAATTCAACTAAATGTTCTTGGTATGTGTTTCTGACTCTTCAATTTCCTTTCATCTTCTTTCCCATTTAACATTCATATATATATTCAAATACATGATTAACTCAATTAGCCGACATCCAACATAGCTCGATTCTTCTTTGCAAAACTCCGATCATCTATTTACTTCTGACTTTTCATCTTTCAGATCTTGATCAGAGATTTCACATTTTACTTCATTACAATAGCTATTCTGGTATTCTCCACTTGATGGTATAAACTCATAATTGTAAATTTTACTTCAAATTTTTGAAGTAGAATTACTTCACATGGATTCTATTATTATGCAGGAGACAATTCCAATACCCAGTATTCAAACTGTGTTCAGCTTCTACGGGTTAGGTGATGTCTGGGACCCGGTGATGTCTTTACAACTTACAAGTTTCAAACGGTTGCATTCTGAAAATGAACCTACCATGTGTTTGTTCGATTGTGTTAAACACATAATGTTATGGTTTGTACCTGTTTTATTTGTTATTTGTTTTATTAGAATAGAATCTTTAACTGGTGTAATTTTACACATTTCACATTCAACTAACTTTGTAGTTTAATTATATCAGGTCCTCTTTGATTTCATGGGCAGCTATTTTTAAGGGAACTCTGGAAAGCAGTTATTACTCTCTTGCCAAATTTATCATTGTTATGTTCCCAGCAACTTGACGCGCCAAGGGCCTTGGGAGAAGCCGGAACCTGGCTGGCTTAAGATCAATTATGACGCAGCTGTTCCAAACCATGATACGGTAGGAGGTATTGATGCAGTTGCGCGGGACCATACTGGATTGATTCTAGCCTGGAAAAGGCGAAAGAAAGTGACCACCGGTGGCGTCGAAAACGCAGAACAAATGGCTGCTTTAATCGGTGTCCAATTAGCACAAGAATTGGAGGCTCAATCTATTATACTTGAAATTGATTCCCTCACAGTAACACAAGCCATCCTGCTGGAGCACGGACTCTGCCACGATTTTGGACGTGATGCCAACGGTACGGATGTCTACTCTTTGACTTTCAGGAAAATGATTAGGAGCAAGTCAAACAGAATAGGCAGGTAGACATAGATGAGCTTAGAATCATTTTAGATGACTCAATTTTCTGTTGCCATGGGCTACTGATGTAATTGGAATATTTTCTCATCTGGAATGAAATCATTATTATTCTAAAAAAAAAAAAAAACTATGGCCACAAGCAGTTAACATGTATTTATTTCAATGTATAGTGATGTTTGAATGCTAATGAACTTTATTGGTCGTGAATCAAATTCCATATGTTAGAGCTATCTGTTAAAGTTGGTTAAATTGAGCTATGAAAATGTTGCATCGGATGAATTGTGGCCTGTGGGCCTTTCTGCTCTCCAATTTACCAAGTGTTACATAGAGTCATGTAAACTTTTTTAGGTACTGTTTGCCATTGCTTAAAAAAAGCACTTTTCTGCTTCTGGGAGAAAAAAAGCAGAATTGTTGTGCTTTTGCTTCTCTAAAAAAAAAACAGGTAACCGCTGCTTTTTAGAAGCAGCCCAAGACTTGATTTTTCCTGTTTAAAGCACTCCAGGCTTCTTTTTTTCCTAATTAGCAAATCTTTTTATCAAAAACAATTTTATACCACTTTAAGTAAAATCAGGTTAAAAATAATTTTGAAAAGTAATGGCAAACACTTAGTACATAAAAACAAATGAATTTATTCATGAATTTGGATCTACTACGCACATGGAGTAATTTGAAATTATAATTATGAATTTAAGCAGCACTTAAAACCCCAACCCATGGGAAACAAATTTGTGCAATATGACCATCCAAATTCTTTGGGTGACATATGATATGATGAGTGATCTATGATCTACTCCTCAAATTCTTCAAAATATAAGTACAAAAAAGCGAGAAAGGAGAAGGAACTAATTATAAAAGAACTCGAAATGTTTTACTTCATTCATCCCACTCAAAATTTCTCATTCGGTCATTTTAATCTCATTTAAAAAATTTCCTTTTATTTTTACCTATACTACTTCCACTAATTTCAAAATTGGCATTGTATTTAATTGACCGTAAATTCAAATGAAAAGTTTCGAACGTTATATATTATTCATATTCTTTAAGACATCTAAGACTATCTCCAGCAGAGTTGCATGGGAGTTGCTTAGCCCATGCAACTCTGCTATCAACCCGGCTAAGCAACTCGCAGGGTTGCTTAGCAAGCAACCCGTCTCATAGTATGAGACCGGTTGCATGTTGCTTTTCCTTTTCTTTTATTAATTTTATTTCAATTTTAGTTTTTGTTTAATTGTTTTCTATTATTTCTTTGTTTCTTTTTTAACTATTTATTTCTACTTTCCACATTAACTTATTTTACCTTCAATCTAATCCGTTAACACTTATTTTTTATAATTTTTCTTACTCTATGTAATATATAAACGAAAACAACACTTATAAAAATTTAAAATTCCACTCATTATTCTAAAATTAATAAAAGAAATGAGAAAAGAAAATAAAAAATTGGGTTGCATATAGTTTGATTGTTGGAGTAAAAGGGTTGCATAGAGGTTGATAGTAAGTGGAATGCTGATGTGACAGAGATAGTTGGTTGATTAGAGTTGCAGTGCTGGAGATAGTCTAATGGTCTCTGTGTCTCCTCATAACTTCTAGATGTTGGCCCCTTGTAGGTGCGCATACGTCATCCATGAAAATCCTAACATCTCGGCACATTGCTTGGAGCGTGAAGGCTAAATCAGTAATGTAGTAAACATTTGCCTGGCACTAGCAATATGTGCTCTGGCAATTTCCCAACCTGAACATATGCTTACACACGGTAACGGCTAATTCCGCTTAATACTTTCAAATTCCCAAATTTTCTATTTTCAAACCTTCCACCATTTCCTACTTCTCTCTTCGTCACTCAGTACTCAGTGGAAAAGCCCTAGACCATTCGAATTGCTGTTCAAAGATGCAGGATTTCATGGGTTCACTGCGTAAATCGCTAGTTTTCAAACCCTCCGGTGAGGGTTCTTCCGGATTCGTTGAAAGAATTGGGTCCAGCATCCGGAAATCTCGCATCGGACTCTTTGCAAAGCCTCCTGTGCGCGCTCTGCCCCGGATTTCTACTCCTCCTCGACAGCCAGTGATTGAGGACGAGCTGCCGCCTATGGAAGTGTGTCTGGATGAGGAACCGATCAGGAATAGGGATGTGAGTCCTGTGACTGTCACTTCCAAACTGGCGAAAGACGAGGAGCTGCCGAAGAAGAAGAATAATAACGAGGTCGGATTGCCGCCTCCAATTAGGTGGAGGAAGGGGGAAATGATCGGGTGTGGCGCGTTTGGCAGGGTTCATATGGGAATGAATCTCGATTCTGGTGAATTGCTTGCTGTCAAAGAGGTGGACTGTCTATCTGCTTCGTAATCGAAATTGGTCTTTGATCTGAGTATTCAGTTGTTTGTGCTTTGCTTAGGTGATTTTAATTTTGCCCCTTATAAAATTTTATTTGCTGATTCAGGTTGCTATTGCTGCAAATAGTGCTTCAAAGAAAACACAAGTAATTGATTCGAGCTCTTTATACTATTGCTGCTTATTTTATCTAAACTAGTACTTATAAATGGATCGACAGACTCAATTGTTGAAATTCTTATCATGGTGAATGAATGTGTATTCAGGAATATATATGGGAGCTTGAAAAGGAAGTGAATTTATTGAAAAATCTCTCCCATCCCAACATTGTGGTGAGTTAAATGTTAATAAATCTTGTTGTTCTTCATTAACATTCAGTTAGGCATTTTTAACCCAGTCATAAGGGTAATTTTGAGACAAGGGCACTTTGTGTTGTTACAGAGGTACTTGGGAACTGTTAGAGAGGATGACTCCCTCAATATATTATTGGAATTTGTACCCGGTGGATCAATTGCATCTCTCTTGGGGAAATTTGGGTCTTTCCCAGAATCTGTAAGTGATTTGTACGCTTTTAGGATTCTTATGAGTTAGTATAAAAACAATCATACAGATACCTAGCTTGTTATGCAGCTGTTATAGCTGTTTAATAATCTACGTAAGTTCATGAGACGTTATTCTAATTTCAGGTCATAAGAATGTACATTAAACAGCTGCTGTTAGGACTTGAGTACCTGCATAATAATAACATCATGCACAGAGACATTAAGGTTTGTTTCCCTCTTTCCATGTTTATCTGTTAATCAACTTTATGTTCTAAGAAATTTGCTAAGTAGATTTTTTGATTCCTATCAGGGTGCAAATATTCTTGTTGACAACAAAGGATGCATCAAACTTGCTGATTTTGGAGCTTCGAAAAAAGTTGAAGCATTGGTATGAATGTATTTTCCATCTGTAAATTTTTTCTGTTGTTCCTTAGGAAACACTCTTAACTGTAAGGAGTAAATGCCTTTGCAGGCCACCATCACGGGTGCCAAGTCGATGAAGGGTACTCCATATTGGATGGCTCCTGAAGTTATCGTTCAGAGTGGTCATAGCTAGTGAGTAAAAACCCAATCTGTGCCAACTCTGTAACTCATTTCTACTTCAATTCCGATATACCTAGAATCATTGTTTTGAGTTAAAGCATTATATTTTGACTCTTTATTTTGTGTCTTTTATTATGTCTGTATAGAATATGAATAGGTTCTAAAAATTATGTGTATGCATACTACTAGGTTCTTTTGTTTATTCCATAATAAACAAGCCTATAACCAAAACATGATGTACACTTCTTAGTATTATATATACATAACACCTTGAGCTAGCTATATCATATGTTCTCTGTCTGAATATGTAGATTTCTGTTCCCTAGTCTACACTTTACTTACACGGATAGTTCTTATTGGAGTATTGGGTGCACTGAACTCAATTACCTGAACTCAGCACTGACATTCTTCTTATGTAAATGTACAGTTCAGCAGATATATGGAGTGTTGGGTGCACAGTTATTGAAATGGCAACTGGAAAGGCTCCTTGGAGCCAGCAATACCAAGAGGTCTTATTGTTTTCCTTTAACGATCATTGTGATTTATTCTGAACCTTGTTTTATCTTGGTTAACACTCCCTGTTACTTTTAGGTTGCTGCTCTGTTTCACGTGGGAACAACCAAATCTCATCCACCAATACCAGATCACCTTTCTAATGATGCGAAGGACTTCTTATTGAAATGTTTACATAAGTATGTTCATCTTTGATACTGGAACTTGCCTTTGACTTTCCTTTTGCCCTGTTGTCTCTTTTCTTCTTTTTCCTTTTTGTTTTTACTATCCTTCATCACACGTGCCATTTTGTGATACCTCACCAAGAACTAGTCAGATCTGTGATTTACAAAATGGGAATCATATATCCGAAAGGGAAAAAGATTTGGTTTTTCTTTTCTTAGTAGGAGACATACTTCATTTTTGAAGAGTCCTAGCAGGATTACGATATGCGAAGTATATATTTATTTTGAAACATAGTAAGATGAAGATATAGACAGCACTATGCAAAGATCAACTTAGGTTCTGGTTTTTATCCATTCTTCTTGATTGTAGATATTGCCTTTTAGGTTGGTTCAGTCTCTTGGAAGATTGGTTTTTCTTTTTAATTGTTTCAGCTATTTTGCCCTGAAGTTGTTCAGTTCCAACAGCTTCTGCAGAAAATAGAAAAGATCGACTGTTTTTCTCCTTCTGTCAATTTATTTTTTTCATTGCGTAAAATTTTGCAGGGAGCCACACCTGAGGCCTACTGCATCAGTGCTGTTAAAGGTGTGCCAAACTTTTGACCATTTTACCATTGTTTCCTATCACTTCTATGATGCAGCTGAATTTGATGTTGCTCTGTGCGTCGTTATGTGGTGATTTAGCTAATGATTGTATTTTAATTTTTTTTGGAATGATATCTTTAGCATCCATTTGATACTGGAAAAGATGTATGTCGCCGCTCTTCACACATGGTTAGTAAATGCCTCTCCTGTTGATTATCATATACCCAGATCTTTGGGGACTAGGCTGCGTTCACCAATTAAGCCTTGACGTTTCTGTATCACCAGGATGATTCTGCAAAGAGGTCTTGCTATGGTTTGAAGGATGTTGGTAAGTATGACACCCCCAGTTGCTCGACAATTGATGCCGAGCAGTTTACGGAAGGAGGCTCGCTATGGCAACCTATGAATTCTGACGATGACATGTGTCAGATTGATGACCAAGACTGCTTTGGACCTGGTGCATCCATGAAACTCCCCAATACATTACTTTCTAGTGATTGTAATCAGGTACAACAGGAGCAAAATGTACAGTTTATCTTATGCTTTTCTAATGTGATTCACTTACTGTGCAAACTGCCAAGAAAGATTTTGTATGCTAATTGAAGTTCTGTATACTTTTATGCAGAGTTTTAATCCTATGTCTGAGCCCAATGATGATTGGACATGCAACTTTGATGAAAGTCCAGACTTAAATAAAAGCAACACCCAGCTTCTTTGTAGTAGAATTATAGATAGTGGAAATAAATCTTTAGCTTCTGGTGAGGTGGATGGCTTCACATTTCCAACAGGACATTCAGGACCTGAAGATGACGATGAAGTTACTGAATCAAAGATTAGAGAATTTTTGGATGAAAAGGTATCTTCCGGAAATTTCCCCTTATTTTGTTCTGTTATCAAAGTTCCCAGGATAATAAAGAATGACAATGTTATACAATTCCTCCGTTTATTCACTTGGAACTAACATTCCATGTTACTATATCGTAGGCTGTGGAACTGACGAAGCTGCAATCACCACTATATGAGTTCTACAATTCTTTGAATGTTTCTAGTCCTGTTGTTTCTGGAAACAAGGAAAACATTTCAAACAATCGCAACTTACCTCCAAAAAGCAAGTCACCCAGTACGAAGATGGGCAGCAGGAGATATTCTACTGCCTTTGATTTTGAGAGCCCAAGTCCTGGCAGTTGCTCCAGACGCCTATCAAATATTGGTGATACTAATATTCAAGCTTCACAGGATGTTAAGGAGCTTCTCATTAGTTCCCAACGGGATCCACTTACTCCAAGGTATATAAGATATATGTCTTTTTAGCATAATGTGATGATGAAAACATGCTTCTTAATATCCTTTCTTTCCCTGCAACTAGTTTTAGTGAGATACAGAGGAAATGGAAAGAAGAGCTTGATGAAGAGCTTCAAAGAAAAAGAGGTAATCTAGATCTGACACACATGTTTTATTTTTATTTTCTGTCAAAGATACCATATGTTCTCTTTGGAATTTACGTAGAGAAAACTGAATATTATCTTTACGAATATACAGAGCTCCTGCGTCAAGCAAGCACAGCAAAAACATCACCAAATGACCGTGCTTTAAATAGACAGAAAGAAAGATCAAGATTTGCAAACTAATGTATGTTCCAGCTTCCAAGAGATGATCAAGTTGCTCCCGTCAATCAACCAGAATACATCAGGTAGTAGAGTGATTTTGAGAGGATTGGATGATGTCACTGGTAGATATAATTAAATAGGTCGTTCACTTCCCTTGGAGCAAATGAACTCTGATGATGCACAACACTCAGACATGGGCAGGGCGGTTTGTCTCGTCTGAAGATGATGACCGACTGATCGCTTTTATGAGTTGATTGAGCTAGCTAGACTGCTGCAACACAGTTCTCTTCTCTCCCTATTATGCAAAGTATCTTCTTGGATGCCGAAGGAGGAAGATTTCATTAGCTTCGATTCACATGTAAAATTTGTTTATGTGAGAAAAATGAACATATTGTATACTACTTGTTTTGCTGTGCAATTATATCCCAGCTTGGCTTTACCAGCACAACCATAAATTCTTCTTCTTATTGCAGTACGATCATTGAATATATCATGGTATGTATGTAGTCCAGCAATGCTGCATAATGATTGAAAGTATAGTTTTCTCAGTCTATTATACACCCAAGTTAATTTATGCATCAATAATCTTTGGATACCTTTTGTCACTCCAATAACATCGCTCCATCGTAAACATTTATCTAAATGATTACTCATAACTAAATAAATATGTGGTGTTGATCTCCGGAGATTAAGAGTCAATATTACTTGAAAAGTTTTTCAGGTACTGGTGTTTAAAGTTCCATTTGAAGTTAATAGTATTTCTTCTGTTCCTTAAAACTGAAAATACTCTGTAATAGCTTTAGTATGACTCAAACTTCATTTTTCTTCAGCGGGAAGAAAGGGAAAAAAGATGCATTACATTACAATTACATAGTCTGTGCTGGGTTCTTTCTTGTCTGGGTTGGTGAAAAAAACATCCGACATCATGTTCAAACTCACACGTTTGATGATGAATGCAGAATGTATAATAAAACCCAGAAAATATTCTACGCAAAAGGACAGCCAATATAATAAGTTAAGCACCGAAAATTGGCGTAACAAAATCGAAATTGAAATTGAAATTGAAATTCCTCGTTTGGACAAAAAGGGCAAATGAATTGTTAGGTTTCAATTGAAAATTAATCAATAATAATAATAATAATAATAATAATTTGTGAGTTGGTAACACGCTTTCCCTCATTAATAGGTCGGTTCGAGTTTATGAAGATGCAGCCACCCAGAAGTTGGCAGCTGCATGTTTCCTCCAGCTGCCTTGTTGATTACTACTACACCTCCATACCCTCTCAAATTCCACTTTCTTCACCTCTTCTTCCATTCCAACATCTTCTTGTTCGTTTTCGCTCTCGCTATCGCTTTCGTTTTCGCTTACTTCATCCTCCTCCTCCTCTGTTTCATTCTTTCTCAAGAAACTGAGCCTTAACCTCCCGTTACTCCTCTCCGCTTGCAAAACCGGCTCCGTCTTCTCGACCGCCTCGACAATCACTCTCCCCTCTTCACTCTGCCTCCTCACTTGCAACGTGTTGATCGTGGTTAGAGGAGGAGGAAAGCTCTTCGTTCTCCTCCGATCAGACAGCTTCCTCATCGGCTTCGAACACGATCTTTTCTTATTGGAAGAAAAGAAAGTCATGTCATCAGACATCATCATCATCTCGCAGCCTGTTTCGCTGCCAAGATTCTCGGTGCAGAGTTCGAGTGATCTTGCGCTGAGTTTGGTCGAGAATGGGGCGTAGCTGGTGGAGGAGACTGACTGGAGGAAGCTGAGGTCTATGGCGGAGGGTGGAGGAGTGGCGGGTGGCGCCGCCAGACGTAGCTTTAGGGTTGTGGTGGTGGTGTTTGTTTCGCATGGAACGCAAACTATAGTTGACATTTTTGGAAGTTTTTAGGACAAGTGTTTTGTAATAAGTGAATTTTGTGTATTGAGATGGGGAGAATTTATAGGGGGAGAAAAGAACTTGTGGGGTCCGCCCCCAAGATCTTGTGTGTCTGTGTGTGAGTCACTCATGGTATTTTGTCTGTTGGAAAAGGAAGAAATTATTTATTTAAGGTAATTAATTAATTAATTAATTATGTTCGTTGATTTTTTCTCTATTTTCAACACGCGAAAATAGTACAACGTCACTAGTTAGGAATGTGTGGGTTGTAACATTCCATGTACTTTCTCTTCTTGCAAATAATTTCCATGTTCATCACAACTTGATTTGATTTGGTGGTTAGGTCTTCTTCAGTGTACCGATTCATGTAGATTAAGAACGAACTCATGTATTAGGCGTTCTGTTCTTTTCAACTTAAGTTCAGATCCATTCAGTTCAGTTCAGATCCATTCAGATTTGGCTAGTTCAAATTTGTACTTCACTTCAGATCCATTCAGTTCAGTTCAGTCAAGTTCCGGAATCCTCAGTTGAAAAGAATAGAGCCTTATGCGTTTGAAGGAAGGAGTGATTTATTTATTAAAAATTTAGAGAATTGTTGATTATCGTAATCAATTTAGATAATTTTTCACTGATGCTTTAATTTGTTTTTATAGCTAAAAGAATATAGTATTAAACCTCGATGATAGGTTTGTGATCCGATCCATACTTGAACCGGGCTTTTTTCATCATGTTCCAAACAATAACAATGTAACATTATATCATGTGCAGAGTTAAATGTGTTATATTATTTGTAATGGAATACATGCAGGGGCGGAACCAGGGAGGGGTATAGGGGTTGTCCCCTCCTAAAATTTTGAAAACAAAAATTTTATAGGCTAAATTTACAAATATATAAGGTTTGGCCTCCCGACATTCGAAAAAAAGTTTGAAGATGTAACTTCGACTCCCTATATCTGAATCCTGGATCCGTCTATGAAATATTATATTGATTCGATGTGAAATGAGGTCAGATAAAAGTTGGTTTGGATGGGTGGAGGATGACGTACATAATATATATGATCCGGATTGATTTGTTGGTACAAAAGAGAAGAGAAGAAAGAGGAAGAAAGAGGAAGAAGATGCATGTTATTGTTTTGATTTGATGTAGGTAAAGTTGTCCAGTTCAGTGCACTCCAACATCTAACAGAAATAATCAAATATACTAATAATAAGTACTGTGCAACTTGTATATAGCATCATCCACTTCCAGCTGCACTGGGATGGATAACTGCATGATAATGAAGTAACCTCTCGACTCGACTCGACTCGACTCAATTCAACTCA
>JAYMSL010001787.1:0-15996 GCA_036897195.1 Plantago coronopus
AACAAAAGATATAATAACGGCAGGTTGCGTGAGCATTTAGGTTTACCCAATATACACTCGAATAGAAATCGCCGCCAATTCCAAATTAAACAAAACCTAGAATTGGTATCTATCACAAGATCTATAAGACCCCATATATGAAGAAAAAAAACAGATCTACCTAGATTTCTTTACTAGCGAAGCCCTAACGAGAAGTCGAGAAGTACCTGGAATTCTAATCGGCTGCAGAGCACACCAAGGAGAACCGTGCAAATATATCTGAGGAAATGCAGTGTGTGTACGAGAGTTCACATGAGAGTGTATATATATGATAAAATGATGTGCACTTTTGGAATACGTTAAAGTTGAGTGTATTCTGACCTGTGATTTCTTTATTTATTACAAGTTCCTCGTTTTGTTTTCTTGGCCATTTTGGTTGATTGGACAAACACTACCTAACACACATCACAATGTGTTAGAACCAACAACCATTAGGTAGAGATACGTGTAATTTCTCGCGCATACCCATACAAACAACGAGTACGAGTTGGGATGAAGTTTGAGTAAGTGGACAGGGTAAGGGGAAGGGAATTGTTAAAATGGTGAGGTTCATGGTGTATTGTTAAAATGTTCTGGGTTCGATTCCCGGAGTTGAAAATTTATTTGGTGTTGTAGGGTTGGTATTGATGTGGTTATATAAGGTGGTATTGGGTTAGTGTAGGAGTATGATAGTATAGGAGTAGGATTATGATAGATTTACCTCTTAAAAAAAAAAAAAAGGGAAGGGGAAAATGAATACGAGATGGAATGAAGTTCTAGTAACATAGTAGGGTGGGGGAGAATGGTCTAATTGCCATGTGTGTGGGGAAAAGTGTTCATCGGTTGAGCAACTGGGTTAGAGGGTCATAACCCAAGTTGGTTTCGGTTTTGTGTTTGTTCAACAGTTATACGATTGTTATCATTGCCCTACTATAATTTAGGGCGTGTTCAATTCACCTGGAAATTTATGAACTGAACTGAACTGAATTCAATTATAAATTTGAACTACACAAACTTGAACTGAACTGAACACAGCTGAAATTAAGGTGTACTGAACATAATTTTAGTCAACAAAACACTCTGTATACACCACATAAACGACAATCACGTTATTCCACATATCACATTTGTCCTACCCCATCGTTACACACGCTTAAGCTATGTTCAGTTCAACTTAATCTCAGTTGTGTACAGTTCAGTTCAGTTCCATTCAGTTCAGTTCAAATAGCTTATATTTGCGTAGTTCAAATTTATACTTGAATTCAGTCTAGTTCAAGTCCATTCAGTTCAGTTCAACCCAGTTTAAATAATTTCAGGTGAATTGAACGAGGACTTACACCTCTACACAAGTATACATACTAAACCTAGTAATTATTTTACCCACGGTTCAAACACTAACTTAGTTAAACTCTCTGATTTACTATTTTTCAATTATCGGCGTCCTTAACCCGGAACTTCTAACCGCCATCCAAAAAGTCATCTATCGTTTTACGAAGGAGATCATCTTACAGTATGAGAATGGAGTTTATTTTGAAACACATAATCACGAGATGTCGGAAATAATACATGTGATGTTAGATGTAACAAAAAATGTAACATTAATATCGTATTGACTATTGACCGTAAATTTAAATATCCACCGCCCATTTTACAAGTACTAATTGTGTCATTCCATTCGGATAACGAAGCACTCATCGGCTCATCGCCACAAACCCAATGCACAAAATCCCCTCACACACACTTCATCACTCACCACTCTTCACCTCAGTGAGAGGAGAACCAGCAGCAACCAACAATGCTCATCTCTTCCTCCTCCTTCTCTCCTCCCACCACCACCCACTCCTCTCTCTCCTCTCACCTCCTCCTCTTCCACCTCAACTCCACCACCTTCCCCCGCCGCACTCCTCCCCGCTTCTCCGTCCACTTCTGCACAAACACCAAACACACTCCAATCTCCAGCTCAATCAGTCAAAATCCTCCACGCACGGTGTTTCCTGGTGGATACAAGCGGCCGGAGATCAGAGTGCCGAATCTAGTTCTACGTCTGACGCCGGACGAGGTGCTGAGTGAGGATAAGTCCGTGCTGGATGTGATTGACGATGCGGTGTCGGATAGGGTGGGGATTGTGGTGCTGAGTGGTGGAGGAGGTAGCGGGAAGAGGCTGTATGAGGCGGCGTGTTTGCTGAAATCGGTGATTCGAGATCGGGCGTATTTGTTGATCGATGAGCGTGTGGATATTGCTGCTGCTGTTAATGCTGGTGGAGTTCTGCTCTCCGATCAAGGTGTGTGTTGCTGCTTGCTTAATTAGTTTGTTTGGATTGATTTGAACGGTTTGTATTGTATGCTGACGGTGTGTGAAGTTTTTGAAATGTTCGAGGTGTGAGTGAGTTTAGGTAGAAGCATAGTAAAGTCAGCTGCATTGGAGCTAGGAACTACGAAGTGTTTATAAATGGAAATGGATGTCGAATCATGATCAGTTGTGCTTTGATTTAAACTGTTTGTATTGTATACTGAAGGTGTGTGAAGTTTTTGAAATGTTCGAGAAGGAGAGTAAGTTTAGGTAGAAGCGTAGTAAATTTCAGCTGCATTGAAGCTAGGAGCTAGGAAGTGTATTTAAATGGAAATGGAATGTCGAATCATGATTAGTTGTGCTTTGATAGATCGATGATCGTGCTAATATTGCTCTGCGGTCAATGCCGGTGGCATTTTGCTACCTGATTAAGGTTGCTAATGCTAAATAGTGTATTTAGATCCACTCAACCAGTTTGTGTTGTGTAGTGTGTACTGAAGCTTTGTTTAGTTTTAGAAATGTTTGGATAAGAGTAAGGTTAGATAGGATAGATGCATAGTTTTGGTTTAATTCAATTGCTGAAGCTAGGAAAATTGAGATAATGTCATTTGTACTTTAATTGAATAAGAAAACGGTATTGAGTTTAAGATGGCGTGATTTTGACAGGTCTTCCTACTATAGTGGCTCGCAATACCATGATGGATGCGAAAGCTCAGTCTGTAGTTCTTCCGTTGGTAGGAAGGAACGTGCAAAGTTATGATGCTGCTTTAGATGCATCGGTTTCAGAGGGTGCTGATTTTCTGATTTATAGTGTTGGTGAAGGTAGTTTACCTGTAGAAATGGTGAGTTCGATATCTGAACGCGTGAAGATTCCAGTCTTCGTCAGGATTGATTCTCTTAAAGATGTGAAATCATTAATTAATTCTTCAGCATTAGTAAGATCAGGAGCTAGCGGTCTAGTTGTGTCTGTGGGTGAATTGAATTTGTTTGGAGGTGACCAATTGAGCAGGTTGTTTGATCCGGAATCCACACCAAACATGGCAGTTGCAAATGGTGGTCAAAGTTTTCGAATGCTGCAAACGCTTGGTATGACGAATGGATATGGTTCTCCTGGGAAGAATATAATTGCTAGCTTTACGAAACTGGAAGAAAGAAAACAACAGTTCATAGAAAAGGAGAGAACATTTCTGCTTGAAGCTGTAGATGTCATTCAAAGAGCCGCACCTCTGGTGATCTTTTATTGCTAAACACGTTGTGGTAGTTATATTTGTTCTTTCAATGGCATTCCTCTCGGCTGGTGATTTTACACTTATAGCTAAACTTGCAGTATTGATTAAATTGCAGATGGGGGATATTTCACTTCTCAAAGATGCTGTTTCACAACTTGATGATCCATTTTTACTGGTCATAGTGGTAATTGTGTGCTGAACTTCAACAAATTCTGGTTCCAGGAATATACATGGGTATTAGCTCTAAATTTCAGTGCAATTTTTGTCCTCTAGTTGACATGCATGGTTTCTCAAAACAAAATTTAGAGTCCCACCTCTACTTTCTTTCTGGTAATATTTTACTTTAACTTTCACTACAGAAAACTAGATGTGATGTTCAGCCCTGTTGTTTCTTGTGGTGGGACTTTGGTTTGCTATGGCGGTCTCGAATTATGGAAGATTTTAACTTCCGTGGCTGTAGTATAACTGGTTCTGTTTACGTTGCTTGAAGATTTTTATACCAAATAACAGAAGTCTAAATGGATTGTTTAACGAATAGAGAAACAGTGAGCTGAAGTGCCTGCACCAATCAATGAAACTTCTCACTGTCCTTAATAAGTGCCAAAGAGTACACATCTTATGCTGGAAAAACATACCTGACCATAATTATCTATGCATTACAATCAAAGTACAGTAGTGAAAAATTAGTGATAATATGAATCTTAACTCTAAGTTATTCACCTTCAGACAAACTTTACTTGGTCCAGTATAAAGGAATTTTTGTTTCTAAAATAGTTCCAAAGTGTCTGAGTTGGTTAAATTCCTTACGATTTACCCCATAACATCTTACCTGTACCTGAGGTGTTGAACTCTAAAAATCATCTACTGCGAGATGATTATCATTGTTGATTGGCCTCTATGTGCACTACTGCTATTTGCATATCCTTTGCTAATCATATTAAATGCAACATATTGGATGCTTGAAGTTTCTTGTATTAGACCCTGAGGCGACTCTTACCACACCCCTCCCCACTCGACCCAATTCTTTTTTTCAAACCCATTTATGATTGAGAATTTGAGATCACAATTTCGCCTTCTCACTTTTCACGTAGATAAGATTCTTAACTTATTGGTGGCCCATCAGGTATTGTTCATTAGGTTGGTACTTCAGTTCAAGAGCTAGTGCAGATTTATTATCAGAAGCATATTATTTTCAGTACTTAGATCACTTGAGCAATTGAGGCAAGATTTTTTTTGTTTTAATGTCACCAGGGAGAGTTCAATTCTGGAAAGTCGAGTGTCATTAATGCTTTTCTGGGGCAAAGATACTTAAAGGATGGAGTTGTTCCAACAACTAATGAGATTACCTTCCTTCGCTACTCTGAGACTGAATCCAGTGAGCAGCGTTGTGAAAGGTACCCGGATGGTCAATACATCTGCTATTTACCTTCTCCAGTTCTGAAAGAAGTGAGTTTGTTTACGTATGTTATTACACTGTATGCATATTTTGTACTACACTGGTGGATGCAAATTTGTTTCCCGTGAATCTGTGATTAGACTACTAGTTTAGCCAAATTGCTGCACACACGGTTGCAAGCTACTCTTCCTGCATTTATTCCAATCTGTTGGATTATTTTGTGAATTCTGAAGAGTGATAAATTGGATTTAAAGTTCCTGATGTCGTTGTGAAGCTTCACTCTCTGCTCTCCTGTAGGAATTTGTTATGTTTTTTTTTATTTTTATTTTTTATTTTTATCAATGTGATTTCTCATCAAATGAGAGGACTCTATATACTCTTGCATATAGAAGCTCATGCATTTCTCACTTCTGTATCCCTGTCTGATCAGATGATAATTGTTGATACTCCTGGAACAAATGTGATTCTTCAAAGGCAACAGCGCCTCACCGAGGAATTTGTGCCACGTGCAGATTTGATTCTTTTTGTTATGTCTGCTGACCGGCCGTTGACTGAAAGTGAGGTATGATCTTGTTGTAATTCTGGGTTTCAACAAGCCGGGATACTTTGCCTGTGTTTTAATTTGTTGTGCATTCACTTCCTATTTCTTGATGCATTTTAATGGTGTTTCATACTGACATTATATGATTTTTTAATCAAACAGTATCTAATATGATATCTATATATTCTATATTTGCGAAGCTGAATCGACTCTATTGCAGTAGTGGTTGATCACATCCAAGCCCTGCTTTACTGATCAGTCAGCCCATTCTTGTTTCTCTATCATTTCCAAAAACAGACTATATAACCTTGCAATTTTGTTCATATCTAGTATCTACTCCCTCCGTTTCATTATAAGCTAACCATGTTGCTTTTTGGCCGGTCCGAAAGACTAATCCCGTTTAAATACTAGGGATTTTTTACCTGGAAATTGCCATTATTTTATTCACTATTCTCATAAAATGATACTCATAAATCTTTTCCGGGTTTTCCATAATTTTTTCTTCAAGAGATCCTGTGAGTACTGAATAGTAAGTGGGAAACTTATTGTGGTATGGAGGGGTTACACGTTTGCTTTTGCTGTTGGCAAGTCATGCTTGGATTGTCGTCCTCGCTTTCAATTTTGGTGGTGATTTTAATTGCGTGACTTGCATTACTGATGACATGTATCACTTGACTTTCACTTTCTTAGTTTCTTCACTCGAAGTGAAAATTTTATTTTCTGATTGTGCGGGTGCATTATTTGCCAGGTTACTTTTCTTCGCTACATTCAGAAATGGAAGAAGAAGATTGTTTTCGTCTTGAACAAGTCTGACATTTATCGAACTGCACAAGAGGTTATTTATCATCTAAATATGCATATACATGTACACCATGCTGGACTATGTCTTTCTGGACTCTGGTTGTAGTAAACATAGCTCAGCTAAAATTATCCATGAGCTGAATCGAATTAAGTTTGGTTTTGAACTGTTTGTGTAGCTCGAAGAAGCCATCGCCTTCATCAAGGGAAGTACTCGAAGGATGCTAAATGCTGATGACATCACCCTATTCCCTGTTTCTGCGCGGAGTGCTCTTGAGTTGAAGGTTTCTGGTTCTTTCAGAGGTTTGGAAGAGAAAGAGAAATCTTTTGATGTCTCACATCAGACAGTCAACACTTTTTCTGATCTTGAGAAGTACCTTTATAGCTTTTTGGATGAGACAACTAGTAATGGGATCGAAAGAATAAAGTTGAAGCTGGAGACTCCCGTTAGGATTGCTGAACAGCTGGTTTCAGCTTCTCAAAGAATTGTCAGGGAGGAGTTTCAGCAAGCTGAACAGGACTTATTGTCAGTGAATGATCTTGTGAGTAGTGTACAAGAGTATGCCTGGAAGATGGAAAATGAAAGCATATCTCGGAAGAGACAAATTTTATCTCTGGTATGGCATGTCCAGTTTGCATATGCATCTTTTCCACTTTCTTGAGTGATCATTATTACATTGTTGCCTTAAACCAAGTGCAGATTGATAATGCACAAGCACGTGCCATCAAGCTTGCGGATTCTACTCTGCGGTTATCTAATCTTGACCTTGTAACCTCATATATTCTCAAAGGAGATAAATCTAGCCAAATGCCTGTGACCTCGAGTCTTAAAAATGATATAATCAACCCTGCTGTATCTGAAGCTCAAGTGAGTGAAAATTCTGTTTACTACACTCCGATGGAAGTTGTATTACTCACGTGTTCTCATTGATATATGCTGCTTATCCTTGTCATTTGTATGCAGAAATTGCTTGGGGAATATGCAATATGGTTGGAATCTAGCAATGCCCGAAAAGGGAAATCATATAAGGAATATTTTGAAAACAAATGGCCTTCAGTTGTTGCATCGGTACAGTCCGAAATGAAGGCCAGTGAATTTCTAAGAATGAAGCATGAACTTAGCATAAAAGTCATTGAAGATTTCAGTGCCGCTGCTGCATCTAAAGTTTTTGATCAAGAAATACGCGAAGTGGTAAGTTGGAGTTTTAGCTGGATGTTCTATTTGGTGTTTGTATGGTAATAATTTGTGACCAAGTGAAACAATTTACTTGCATCAGGTGCTGAAGCAAGTAATCTAACTCATGTTCGTTTCTATTTATCAGATGATTTGTGGTTTTATCCGCTGTGGCACTGCATGTTGGAAATTATAACTATTTGAAACACTCTCATTTACATTACAATTCTTCTACTAATTTATGATTCTGTATGTTCAGGTTTTGGGTACGTTTGGTGGACTTGGAGCAGCTGGGCTTTCTGCATCACTCTTGACATCGGTTTTGCCGACAACGGTAGAAGATCTCCTTGCTCTTGGCATTTGTTCGGCTGGCGGGTAAGTAATCTTACTCTTATTTATGTTTTCATCAGGTTGAATAATCTGTCTGTACCAAAGTTGGACCAAGCTTTTTAACTGCATTTAAGTGGACTGAACGTGGACTCGACAAATTTAGCTTCCGTAGTCCTAATAAAGCATAAACCTAAGCAGTGAACAACAAATAAATCCAAAAAATTACATGGGACCTGTTTCAAGCCCTGAATCATGAAATATTTAATCCTGAAAATTACGTGGGATTTGTTTCAAGCCCTGAATCATGAAATATTTAATCCTGAAAATTAAATGGGACCTGTTTCAAATTGGAAGTGATGCTGATATTCTTGTCCCGAATAGGCATTTCCTATTAAGTTTTGTTGATCCAGAGGTAAAAGCAACTTCAAGAAAATGCCTTCATATCATAAGACTCGTAACATATCGCCGGATCAAGAATATGGATGGTTTTTGTATTCATTGAAGTAGAGATACAACATCCTTCCCTTTGCTGTTGATCTGGGTTCTCCTCTTACATGTAAACTAAAATCCTACCTTTATGACAGCTTATTTGCAGTTTCAAATTTCCCGTCCCGTAGACGACGGTTAGTGGATAAAGTGAGAAGAACAGCGGAATCCTTGGCACGCCAGGTTGATGAGGCAATGCAAAAGGACCTGTTGGAGTCCACCACCAGTTTAAACAACTTCGTAAAACTCATTGGTAAACCATATCAAGAATTGGCACAAGAGCGAGTCAACAAACTATCTTCCACGTTGAACGAGTTAACAGCTATCGAGGAGAAACTCGCGTCAATGCAAATTGAGATCCAAAACCTTCATGTGTCAAGGTAGCTACCCAAACTCCCTTCACTTGTACTTCTCCCAAGTGTTGTTGTAGTAGTATCTGTTAAATTTGATTATAAAATTTTGGTATGCCGAAATTTGTACAGGGGAAGATTCGGTAACGAATACATTACATTAGCAACAGTGAAACAAACATAAATTAAAGCACCACCACCACCCTATAAAGCAGTAGCATTCCCAAAAGGCAAGCTTCGGCTTTATGCATAGTAGCAGTAGTATAAATTACTTCTAATAATGAATTCCATGGATAACATTGTTTATGCATCGTCGAAGTATGTAATCATGCAACCAGCTTTGATATTCCATGCAAGTAGTTTCGTTTTTTTTTCTCTTTCTTTTTCCAGTCTGCTCTGCTTATGCGTATGCTTTTAGCTTTTAGTTTGCCGATTCCGAAAAAAAAAACCTTATGCTTATGCTTTAGATTAGTGTACCGACCATAAAGATTAAAGGATGTTTGTCGTCATAGCTGGTTAGCTTTCTTCTTCTTCTTCTTTTTGTTTATTTTGCTGGTAAGTGACGCAAATACAATCAATGAATCAACCATTCTCGTGCCGATACGTTTCTGCATGGTTTCTTATTATATTATGCCCACTTTTCTCAACTTTTCAACATTCTAGTCGTGTTGTTTGAGGGGAAATATCTCAAAAGTTTGCCAACCCACACACACTTGCCTTGGTCGATGAGGTCAGGTCACCTCTAGTTTTGTTATTGGCCAGGGGCTCGTACCATAGATTTTCCAGTGACGTGATTTTTTACACCCAATTGCATGTGAACAATGTCCAATTGTCCAAGACGGCATTTCTAAATGGTGGGACTAGGGGTAACCAGCACAACATTCTCATTTATATCTCTATTTCTAAACTACGTTATGGCTCCGTCGGAGTTCGAATTCCCGACCTATTATATGCTACTCGAGCACCTTTAATACTCGGTCACCCTTAAAATTGGTTATGCATTCCAAATGGGCGTAAGCTAAAGTAACCGATGGAAAATTAAACGTTCGGTTGAGCTTGATTCAATACACATTCCTTTTGTCAAAGTCAAGTGTGTTTGTCTTAAACTAGTGTTAGAATGAGTGATCCACCTGAAAGTTCCCTGGTGTGCGCACGAGTAAAGAGAAAGTGCGTATATTCTTCTACGTATATTAGTTTGTGGATCGACATATCACCAGGGATTACTCGAAATAACTGTGTCCGCCCACAATGGTGGGCTGGGCTGCTGTATCTACAACACTGCTTTATTTACTACTACTACAGTACATTTTAACTTGCTCTTTTCTATCATTGGTCTCTGAAAGATTGAAGATAATATTCTCATCACCATAACCGGAAGCTTGTGATTGTCATGTACCTTTTTATCTCCCTCAATTTAGCAAGCCCATATGCCTACTCTTACTCTCTAGTGAGTAATATTTGGAATTCCACTCAGCCAAAAGGTAAAAGAAAGAGAGAAGCTTAATTTCAGTACGGTTCTGAAATACTTTATACTATTAGAGGAAGCAAACCAATTAATCTGAAATATTTTGTCTCCATTTTTACTTACTTCATTGCGTATCAGACATCAGTAGATTGTAGATAGATATCAGGCAATGTATCCGAGACTAGATTTTGTTCTCACCACCTGACCAAATACTTTTTCAAAGAGCGAAATCAGGGGCTCAACTTCAATTGCAATCCCTTGACACCCTCAAATCACTTTTCCAAGGATGTTGATACTACAGTTAACAATTACCGATCATCACAAAGATAACATCGAATTCGAAAGTAATACGCAACTGCTATTGTCATCTAAAAGCTCAACTTTGTAAAGATATGTGGAATCTAATCACTTGTATTCATTCTCTAATACTCTCAATTTTAATCTCTTTGGGTAAGCCATTAGAGCTGAAATTAATATGAGCGGAGGAGGTCTCTGAGGAAATTCAGACCCCAGTCTAGACCAGAGCCAAAAGTTCGAATATCATAATCGAATTTCATCTCATCTATAATCTTGATAACGTGCGACGTGCGTATTGATTCTCCAAGTCCAATACCAAATCAGTCTTGAACTTAAAATCATAGTATTGTCCTAATATTATATTGATCCTCACTTTACCACTTCCAAATTTTATTATACTAACTCCTCTTCATGTGGTACAAGCTTATTTTTTTTAATTCTCCTAATCCACTGTATAATTGCACGGTTTCTGATAGAATTCCATCTCATCTTAAAGCTTGAACTTGTAAAGAATTGTGGAATTTATTCATTTATATTAATTTTCCAATACTCCTCCGCACTCGTGGCCGATTTCAACCTCATTTGGGGAGGCCAATCGAGTGGAATTAATTATGGGTGGAGGCGGTCTCCGCGGGGATTCGAACCCAGGTCTGGGCGTGAGCCAATGACTCTGATACCATGATAGAATTCCATCTCATCTAAAAGCTCGAACTTGTAGAGAGTTGTGGAATCTAGTCATATATATTAATTCCCCAATAAAAACAAAACAAACTACATATATGAAAAAACGCAATTATTCGTGTATTAATAATACTAATGAAAATAAAAATATATTTGGGTCGACCGTGCCGCCCTTGGGAATCAAGCCACGTACTTGAACGTATTGGGGTCTTCCTCATCTCTCTCCAGATAGTCGCGAGTGATCAAGTCGTCGATCCTCTTCCTGATAGCTTTGACATCAGGCTTGAACATCTGGCTCAGCTGGTCCACGCATTCCATAACCAACTGCTGATATCCCATGACTTTCCTACTCTTCATGATTCTCACGATTGACGCGTCAATCGCATACCTCCTATCTTTATCAACCTCCTCAATAACTTTCTTCTTCTCATCAACAACAGGAGGCAGAGGGACCTTAATCCTTCTCATTTTGTCCGTGAACTTTGAATTGAACTCGAACACATCAGTTTTGGAAATTGTTTTCGTGTTTGGCTCCTTTGCCAGAATCTTATACTTGGCACATGAGAGTGAATGAAGCACCCTGATAACATCATCATCTGATAAGTTCAGCTGAGCCATAATATCCTGATAACTCAATCTTTCTGAACCATTGAACAGAAGCAGGGCTGCTGCCTGATAGGTGGTCACAATTAGCTCTATTGTTTTTTGTTCGAACTTCCCATTAAGGTTGCAAGTTCCCAAAGAGTATATCCATGTCAGTTTCCGGTGCTTTGTCTTTGTATGGTAGAACTCTTTAAACACTTCAACACACTTGACCATCTCCGCGGGGAGGTTAAGATTAGAAGACTTGTAAGTTGGCCAGAAAGTTGTGGTCAGGACTGTCACAGTCAAATCAATCCCTGGTCTGGGCCCTCTGGCATTAGCTGCGACGCCGAGATACTCCTCAAAGTTTGTTTGGTTTTCCCTGGCTAGAGTCAAATCTGTGACCATCCCCTCCATTTTTGAAGTGTACTCGCCACCACATTGTTGCTTTAACTTTGACAATATACTTCTCTCATGCTCATCATTAGAACTTGTGTCAAACAGAAGGCGCCGGGCAAGCTTTTTCCTGTAGAATTCAGCGAATAAATCCTTGTCATTGATATAGGCTAGTAGTTTCACTACCTTCTCCAGAGCTTCTTCAATGGCTTCGTCACTCAATTTCTCGCTCCCACCCCTTTTGAGAATGCCATCACAGAATGAGACTAGAATTTCTGCATTTGAACTTCCAGCGATACCTTTGTTGCAGAAGATCTCGAAGGCTCCCTTGAGAGCCCTGTGAAAGAGAGTGTGATTCTGGAAACTGCCGTTTACAAAAGCGATGAACTTATCATGGAGCTCAATTACTTCTGTTACAAACACCTGTTCCATTAATCCCACAGCATCTTCCTTGTCATTGTTTGCAGCATATTCGGCCTGTTTAACCAAAGCGGTACCTTGAGCAGTAACATACTCCTTAAATATACACGCAACAGGGTCCAAGCCTTTAGGTATCTTGGAATATAGTCTATACATTCTTGACAAATCCTCCACCTTGTCATCCCTAAGGAGCGTGATACAGCCAGAGTGCTCCTTCTCAAGCAGTTGGGTCACATACACAGACAATAGCTCGTGTTGTACTGTCTCTAGTAACTTCGTCTCGCTACTGGAATGGAGATAATGAGCAACCCTGTCCTTTTCTCTTTTCAAGCAGTCTTCTGCCTTCACCATATAATCCGGACACGAATCAACCAAGATCCAGTCGGAGGCCTTTATTGAGTAGTAAGTCGAAGTGTCCTTGAGCATTGCTGATTCAAAGCCATTCTCATAACAATTCATCTTCCCCATTCCAATTTCGACAAAAACATCCAATACATTCTTTAACAGAGCACGATCAATCTGTTCTCCGTCGCGCTCTTTATGAATCATGGATATAACAACATCCCTGACTTTCTCACCAACCTCCTTGTACACCAGGTCACGGAAACATGTGAGGCCAGCTTCTTTAAGGTCTGGCACAGCGTTTCTAGGTACATAATATCGATTGAGGTAACTGAAGAATCTTGACAACCAACCCACCATGATTTTTTGATTCGACCAGCGATTGACAAACTCCGTCAACAAGAACTCGTCATGCTTTTCAGTTAAAGAAGGCAGAACGGTTGTAGTTATATATTCTTGGAGAGTTTCTCCATACCTGTCATACAATAGTTGTGAATGATCATAAGGGGGCTTCTGAGCGCACAGATCGTAGATTGTGGTGAACAGGAGCATGTACTCCTCTGAGTCGAACTGTGGCTCAGGAAAGCCTTCAAGAATGTTCTTGAGCTTTTTAATGGCCTTCTGCATCAACCCCCATCCCTTTTCCAGATCAATGCACTTCCGCTTAGACATCATCGTTACTACGTGCTGCTGCTGCTAATTCCCTTAACTCGAAAAGGAGAGAGAGAGGTGTAAATTGTGGATGAATTGAAGAATCTCACGAGTTTATATATTTTTCCTCGTTAGATTGTCTTTATATAAGGCATAGATTATACCTAACTCTATTAGTATTCGATTTAGGACTATGTTTTTCCTTCTCCTAATCCAAAGCTAATTACAATTCCCATCTCCAAACTGAAAAGATCTTCTGTTACTGTTAGGTTAGGCTCCTTTTGGTTGGAGGAAAAGACTGGAAAAGGAAAAAAAATATGGAAACATTAGATTCTCCTAGAAGATGGATAGAAATTTTATTTTAAAAAATCATATATTTCTTTTATTATTTGGGAGATGTCCAATTTTCCTAAAAAATATTCTAATCTCTATATTTAGAATAGACTTCTCCAAACAAATAACAACTTATAATAATTCTAAAACCTTCTTCAACAAACAATGTTAAAGAGGTAGTAATTTATTTAGTTTAAATAAATAATGACACTAGAACTTACACTCTCGTAGCGTGAGTAATATGTTACCTTTTTCAAATAAATTAATGTACTTTTGTTAAACATACGGAGAAATAGAGAATACATTACCCGTTTGACTAAATTGGCAATACCGCAATATTTTTTTTTGAAATGACAAATCTAAATACACTACTTTAATAGATTCATATTAACCTTATAATTTCAATTTAACTCAAATTATAATTACATACATTTATACCAATTTCAAAACTTCAACTTAAAGATCATGGTAGATCCGCCCCAGATGTAGGGACGCTAGGGACTAGCGGCTGGCAAGACTATCTATTTTGAATTGTAAAAAAATTAAATTAATTTAAATAAGGAAAACAAAAAAGTTATGGAAAAAGCGATAAATGAATTTTATGTTCTAGTATAAATTAATGTGTCACACTCTATATTATGCTATAAATACTCATTGAAGTTTTAGAAAATAAGATATTAAGAAAAGAAGTTAAAAAAACTTATTTGTTCATTAGTTCTCTCAAAACGAGTTTTGTTTCTTTTTTTCTCATTCTTTTGGGTCTCTTGTACTTCAATCATCGTATGGAGATGATTTTTTTTTTTTTAAAACGGCAAAAAAGTTTTATAATTATAGTTAAAAGTTTTATGTACAAAGATTAGGCTAAGCATAAAATGTCTCACCTACCCGATTAGATCAATGCCTCACCCCGACACCCTCCTCCTTGACCTTGAACTTAGCGTACCCGGTAAGGCTTGCCTCCTAAAAAAGATCACATAGTATTACCCTTTGTGGCGAAAAGATCACATTGTAATCTCCCCCAATGGAATCACTCTCCTATTCGATAAAACCTCTGGTGCTGGATTCAGATCAATGTCCCAGTACAGATTCGGTCTATTGCATATCAGAATGAATATTCCTGAAAAAACTTACCGATGTGTCGTTAAAAGATTCTACTTAACTTCAGCACCAGAGGCTACACCTCTGATAAACCATTTGGAGTTGGATGTCGAGTTTTTGGGCACCAATGGCACAGTCCAAACCAATTTGTACCTTAACGAGGTATACTCACATAGAGAACGGAGTTTCAGACTCTGGTTTAACCCGTCTCAAGACCTCCACACTTACGAGATTCTTAGAATTCACATCATATAGTATTTTATATTGACAAGATCCCGATACGAGTATTCAAAAATAACGCTGCAAAAGGGATCCTTTTTCCAAATGTCCCTATCCAAATTGAGACGAGCATATGGAACGCTAACTGGGGTGGGACTGTCGACTGGTCCAAGGCTCCATTCATCATCCATTACCAAGATTTTGATTTCTCTACTTGTGTTGGTAATGTAGGTTGTAAGTTGTGACTCTGACAAGTACTTCTGGAATCAACCAAGCTACTTGGATCTTAGTGCCGCTGACAAGAATACAATGACACAATATAGGAAGAATTACATGACTTATGACTATTGTTGGAAGCCATTCACGGCAAAACCAGAATGTTCCCTTAATAACGAAGTATTATATATGTAACAAAAATTCATCTGTAATGTTCGCTAATCAGGACTATGGGAACATGTTAGTAATTTGAAAGTGAAGAGATTCAAGGAAATGTGATTTCTTTCTTTTGTGGAGTGTTTCGATTGTGAAAAGATTGTAAGAGGATCAACTGGCAGTGAAGTGTGTTACACCAGAACCTCACCAAATTTATCAGTGTTTTAGGACAGCTGAAGACAGGGCGCCATTAACCCTATATGCAAACAATGGAAAGTGTAGTATAACTATAAATGTGATTTTCATCAGATGAAAGAATGAATGACACAATAGAAAGCTTGACGAACGAATCTGAAGTTGAATGCAATGCAATTTAATAACAAAATATGCATCAAATTTATAATAGTTCAAATCAAATCTTGAAAATATGGAGATGAAGGATTCCTTACATAAAGCCGCTAAAATCCTTGTGTTTTTGTTAAACATTACAATGATATTATCCGTACATAAGTAAGCATGTGCGGGATG
>JAYMSL010001788.1:0-15981 GCA_036897195.1 Plantago coronopus
GCTTGTAAGTTGATATTTGAAGTTTTCAAATGAAAAAACTTCTCAAGAGTTATTGTTATTTTAGAGTTCTATGTTGTTTCAAGAGAATTTGGTGTTAGTAGATGATAGTTTGTAAGTTTTTAGTTAGTTAATTAATACCACTATTTCAATAATTGATTAATTACAAATAAATCAAAAATAATTGTAAGTTAGTTCCTATTTTGAGTTTATTTGTAATTGTTGTCAGTTTGATCACTATTTTTGGTTTATTTGTAATTGTTGAAATAGTGGGTACTAATTTAAGAAGTAGGAGTATAGTAGGGGTGCTATATGTCATTTAGTGTTAAAATTTGTTATAACTGTCAATCCCTTATTGGTACGATTAGAGTACGACTACTATCTCAATTGAAAATGGTACGACTACTATCTAAGAAAACCCCTTCTAACTTTCAATTAGACTTGAATATTGCAATTTAGCACTTCCTCAATCGGTATTCGTCATTCAAGTCTCTTTCCTTAAATTGCTTCCTCCTTCAAAAGGCTTGTCCCAAGCATGTGGATGTCCTCACACACCATCAGACTTGTTGAAGGTTGAAACATAAATTTCACAAGGGATGTAAAGCTTGACTTTAACTAGCGAAACTCAAACTAGACACTCAAAGATATCATGCACTTTTCTTTCCCACAATTATCATCTCCAGCAATTGTTGTCTCTTCACTCAATATTAATATGCTTCAAGTTTTACATACACCCAGCTCGAAAATTCATCTTGCAAACCTTACATGATACACTTGTAACTGGACATCGATTTATCAATCGCTTGAGGAACAACCTGATGGACAACCTCCATCTCACTCTTAGCTAGGAAGAGGGACAATTTATGAGAGTTGACAACCAACAAAATACCCTCATCGTTAGTCTCATGGGAAACATCAATCGAACAAAAATGCTTTGTTATATCATGAGCTGAGCTCGACTAAATTCAATCCAGATTCTTTCTTGATTTCTGACAATCCTTGAACAAAACAAAGTTCACATTCTTGCATTTCCCTCTGTCAAAGATGATATAGTGAGGCATCATAATGGTATGCCATTCATGAACTTGCTTCTTTCAAAGAACTTGCCTCTATCAAAGACAAAGAAGTTGTTGCGTTCATCTAATTCTTTCTTCCTACAGCTGGTCACTACCTTCTTCTTGCTAACAAAATGTGCAAACACGACATTCTGAGTAATTTGTCAAACAAAATTAGGCTTATGTATAACTCATCTCACATATCATTATAAAGATATTTATTCTTTAATCTTGATTTGTTAGTAGTCGATACCATAAGTGATACAAGAGTCCAGACTCCAGAGGCTGCCTTTTAGAAGAACCCATGTTTCCTGCAAGAATGTGGAGAAGAATCGTCAGTAATGCTTGATTATATTACAGATATAGGGTAAAGAGTAGACGATCTTGTGACTTTTAAGAGAAAGCTGGTTACGTACTTACTTACCATGTAGCAACTTAGATACGCTACCCTGATCACAATAATCATACACTAATTCAACAACATTTTCATGTCTGATTCTTCCGATCAACTCCACACGCTGCCGAAATTCTTTAGATCCAGCAATGACATATCATTAAGCCTTTTCACAACAGTTACATTTTCACTCTCAAACTTTGCTAGGTAAGTAGTCCCACTTGTTCCTTTCCCAAGCACCTCAGAAGAAGCCCGTAACAGATCTTTTCCCCCTGAGATGAGAGGTCAACGTCAACATCATGGAAACGATAACGTGAACTTGAACTGGAACTGGAAGAGTAACCAGATTCTTCAGAGGGGATGCTGGGGCTCCTCGATTGAGCATGAAAGAGTTCCCAAATCTCCTGCTTCCTCAAAGCAGCTGCCACCAGCCTCTCCCAGTAGTCATGAGTCCTAGACATGTTTTTCTCCACCAAGCTTCTTCTCAGCTAAGAATGTTGTTTCAAGTCTTTCAACTCAGTCACCCTGATTATACATATAGTTTTGGATTATTCCATAATGATTATCGCTAAGTATATAGTTCCCAGCTTACTTGGAAATTTGGAATTATTCGCTTAAATATCAAGTTTGTTAGACAACTAGCATCATATGCTCCAAAACAATGAAAAAATAAAGTTTACTAGAACAATAACATTGACTTATTTTCTTTGGTAAAAATGTCTTTTATGGAACTAATATGAATAATTTTTTTTACAGCTAACTTATATAAGAAAATTATCAAAATCCCTCAAGAAGGAAAAGCTGTTTATAGTTATGTTCCCAAATGCAGATTTTGCTACAGTTATAATCTCTAATTTTCCACCTCTTTTAAAAAGAAATGTCAACATATGAGGGCATGCAAATGAATGAATCCTAGAACTGCAATACATATATTTTTACTTAAAATTCTATGTTAACGTAATCTTAGCTGGATCAACCCGAAAATCCCACGATGTTTCATCTCCGAGATTATCCAAGACAAACTGACGATCACCGTTGTCGTGATATGGAGCTGGAATTGGGCCGAGGCTTCCGATGAAGCTCAAAATTCATCCATGGAGGTCGACCTTGCAGTGAGTTCGATCATCTTCTATCATTTCCTGTCCGAATCCATCATAGATTCACAGTAGCAACATCCCAGAGTCTAATTCCAGTGTTCCAAACTCAGATCAAATTCTGATTTCCAGAAATCCAGTTCGAAAGTGAACCCAATGAACAGCATGGTAGATTTAGACATGACCCCATTCATACAATTCACAAACCCAGTTTGTTCAATGAAAGGAAGATGAAGAGTAATGATGAACAGAAACAAGACTGACTTCCAATCCACCTCAGTTTATATATTGACAAGGTTCAATGAAAACTAACATGAACACATTTTCATTCATCTCATATTCTTTCCATCAACAAGATTCATGGCATTAAAGTGGATAGTATATATTCCAATCTTGATTCTTCAGGTGGCTGATCCAATGATTGTTCAGATTGCTGATCCTGGGATTCTTCAGATTGCTGATCCCAGGACTCTGCACATGGTTGATCTAAGGTGCAAAACTCGCTCAACATGTCTACTACTTGAGACATTTTATGCCTTTGCTCAGGAGCAGGAGAAACACAACACATTGCTATTTGGAGTAACTGTATCAGTGCCTCCTCATCACATCCAGCTCCCAGAAGCTCTAAATCGAAAATCTCAGAAGTCCAAGCCTGCTTTACAGAAGACTGAATCCATTTAACAAGTGAGATGATGTCACCGCTATCACTTGGCCATTGTGGTGCCTTTCCTGTTAGGAGTTCAAGTAGCACAACGCCGAAGCTGTAGACATCTGAAGCTTGGGATATTTTCGAGGATTTATCAACTTCAGGAGCGTAGATGCCTGAAGTGGGAGAACTTCTCACCTGTATTGGACTACACAATTTTACCAGTCCGATGTCTGAGATGACACCATACTGTTGTCCCTTGACGAAAATGTTTGAGGATTTGACATTTCCATGAACAAGAGTATTGCCAGCTTGTGTATGGATATGAGCAATTCCTCTAGCTGCACCAAGTGAAATCATGAGCCTGTCATCCAAGCCCAGAGGCTGCCTTTCAGAATAACCCCTGCTTCCTGCAAGAAGGTCGACAAAATCATCAGGTTACTGTCTCCATCGAAATCTATTCTGAAATGTAGAACACAACTTCATCAAGTTGGGTAATGCTTGACCTGTAACTACTTCTACTTGATTCTATTACAGGGTCAAGAAAAAAAATGATCTGGTCACTCTTAAGAGAAAGGTTACTTACCATGTAGCAACTCTGATACACTACCCTGATTACAGTAATCATATAACAACATTTTCTCATCCCTTGAATAGTAGTATGCAATTAATTCAACAACATTTTCATGTCGGATTCTTCCAATCAACTCCACATTCTCCCGAAATTCTTTAAATCCAGCACTGACATCTCTAAGCCTCTTCACAACTACGTCCCCCTTCTCTAGCCTTGCCAAGTAAGAAGTCCCAAATATTCCTTTCCCAAGCACCTCAGCAGAAGCCCTCAACAGATCCTCAAGGCCAAACTTTTGGAAATTGTTACCTTCACAAAATACTAGACCTTTTTGAAAGTAACTGGGAGCCGGTTTGTTTGAAATAGCAATATTATCTAACATCCTCACCACTTCTGACATTTTCGGCCTCTGCTCTAGAGATTTCACAGTGCAAGCAATTCCTATTTGCAGCAATTTCACCATTTGCTCCTTTTTGTCTGTCTGCTTTAAAAGGTCTGCGTCATATAACATAGAAGCCCATAGTTTTCTTCTGATAGAAGTTACATACTTGACTAGATCTACAGCCTGAGGACCACCCGGGACATGTACAGGAGATTTCCGAGTCAAAAGCTCAAGTAGGAGTATCCCAAAGCTATAGACATCTGATGCCTGTGATACATCTCGAGTGTTCTTTACTTCTGGAGCATAGCACCACGCAGGTCGTTTGACATTGGCAGAAATCATGATTGCCAAGCCAAGATCTGAAATACATCCATAGTGTTGGGAATTAAGAAAGATATTCGATGCTTTTATGTTACCGTGGATAAGTGTTCCACCATTTTGTGCATGAATCTCAGTTATGCCCCTTGCTGAGCCCACTGCAATTCTTAGTCTAGTTTCCCAATCTATTTTGGCTCGATCAGCTCCACTTTGTCCTGGATAATATTCATGGCAGAAACACAACAAAACTCAACAAGTGACTGCTTGCAATTTGCAAATTGGTTACTGTAAATTTTCTAAAGCAGAATCGCTAAATATTATGTTCTTAAAGACCAGAAATATGCTTTAAAATAGAAGTTACAGAATATTGTGTCAACTTTAAAAAATATGATTAATCTAATCACTTCACAGAACCATAAGTGTTAGCACACAGGAATAAATAGCACAGTGCAAAATTTAGTGCAGTTACAGAATTTGAAATACCATGTAACAATGAGTACATGCTCCCTCTGCTGTTATGATCATTGAGCATCAGCCTTTGACTTGCAGAAGAACAATAAGCCCTTAACACAAGCACATTCTCGTGCTTGACATTTGCAACAATCTCCATGTTACTCTTGAACTCTGATACCGAAATACCCATTGCTCGTAGCGCCTTCACTACAATTGTGACTCCATTGGACATGACAACCTTATAAGCACTCCCAAAGGTTCCTGTCCCCAATATCTCAGAGGAACTAACAGCCACATGTTCAACATCTATGGCAGGACTAAAATCTGATACCAAAACCAGCTTGGTGAGCGAATCCTCTGATGCAGCAAATTCCTCCTGCCACCGAGATGAAAGGTCAAAGCCAACATCATGAAATCGAAAACTGGAACTGGAACTGGAAGAGTAATCAGATGCTTCAGAGGGGATGCTGGAGCTCCTGGATTGAGTATGAAATAGTTCCCAGAGCTCCTGCTTCTTCAAAGCAGCTGCCACCAGCCTCTCCCAATAGTCATGAGTCCTAGACATGTTTTACTCCACCAATACTCAGTCGCCCTGATTATACATATTACATAGTTTTGGATTATTCCATAATGATTATCGATGAGTAGTTTCCTAGCTTACTTGGAATCTTGGAACTATTTACTTAATCAAAGTTTGTTACACAACTAGCACATATACTCCAAAACAATAAAGAAATAGAGTTTACTAGAACAGAAACATTGACTCATTTTCATTTGTAAAAAATGTCTTTTTAAGGAACTAATGAATGTTTTGTGTTGAACTCTAGTGTTTTACCTACTGAAATTCAACGCCGGCTTCCCAATCTATTTCAGCTCGATCAACGCCGGTTGTCCTGCATAAGAAAGAAATGCATCAGCAGATAGTTATCATTAATTATAGTACTAGTGTGTGGGCCATTCTGTGTTCAAATAGATGGAATTATATTCATTACAGATAGATTATACCTTTTCTTAATCAGAATAACTATAACCTCTGTTTGCAAAATAAGATTAGAATTTCTGTTAACTCTAATTTTATTTTTTTAACGTTTATCCTATCACATGCTTTCATCTAATCACTCCACAATACATAAGTAACTTGAACTGGAAGAGTAATCCGATGCTTCAGAACTGCGATGCTGGGACTCCTGGATTGCCCATGAGAGAGTTCCCAAAGCTCCTGCTTCTTCAAAGCAGCTGCCACCAGCCTCTCCGAGTTGTCATTAGTCCTAAACATGTTTTCCCCAGGCCCCAACTAAATGTGGAGTAATAGTTGTACAACATCTAAGAAATTAATTGATGTGATTATCAGGGTCTTCCTTAATTTAGCTCTTAACTATAGTACAAGTTTCTACCTATAGAACAAGGAATTAGAAAGAGGTGTTTAAAATAAAATAAAAGCATTGATGATAAGTTTCTAAGGTAGCATATTGCAAGGTCATAATCATATACTAATCTAATATAATATGACGGAATAAACAAGGTTTGCTCAAGAAAGTACTATGGAATAAACAGTACCACTGTGTATCAACAATTCAGATCGATCACAACACCACCTGTTACAAGCAGAAAGATCAAGCAAATACCAAACAAACTGAAACAACAATCAACACCAATGATTTACGTGGTTCAGCTCAAATACTTGAGCCTACGTCCATGGGCAACACCAGAATCTTTCTTTATTAGAATCGAACAGATACAAGACTCAAAACAGCAGAAATCAATCAACATCAGTCAGATTTCTGCTAACCTCCTGTTCTAATCTAAGAATCCTAAATCTTCAATCTATAGGGAATTACAGAGAATTAGAATGGTGTTTCTGAGGGTTAATAACCACTGCCAATTGAGATCAATTGTCGTTTAAACTGCCAAGCTGAAAACATCAAATATAGCGCACTTCAACATAGACCTCCAAGCGCAGACTGCTCATTCACAGCAAATTTGTACGATAGTTTACATGTTTACCCTCAAACTGCAATCCTCATCCTGGTATCAAATTCCAGAGGCTGCCTTTCAGAAGATTTTTCCTAAAAACAAAAGTCCTCAACCGCTCTTGGTCTTGGCCAAACAACTTTATGTTAATATAATCGAGAAAAAAAATGAAAATTAAAAGAAGAAGAAAAACAGGTTAATGAAAAAGAAGAAAAGGTGGAATGAACCCCACCAGGATAACTATTACCAAAAGGCTGAACCGAACTAACCCTTCAATGACCAGTATCAGATGAGTAGAGAAACACTTTCAAGCATGAGTCACCAACAAGTTTGTAATAAGGAGATTTGGAGGTATCAAAAGCCAAGTTCATTCCAGGAACAGAATGGAACCGAATATTTCCTTCCGGTTCATTGATGATGGAATATTTCTTGGTGCTGGGATTATAGATATAGTATTGGTTTTGGAACCAGTAACTGGAACATAGTAATAGGCTATTGCAAGACTGCAAGATTCTATACCATCAGGGTCTTCGGTTAAGGTGAGTATCATTTGAGGTATGGCAGTTTGTTTTCTCTTGGAAAAGGTCATCCAGGGTGTAAAACAAACCAAGAACTTCGCTAGTAAATTGCAAATGCTGGGAGAGCCTGGAACACGGGGCTTCCTGTGATGAGGGAGTGCCATAGCTTTGACACTGATTGGAATCGAACAATTGCATTAATCTAAAGGGAGATGGAATAGAATATTCGTTGAGAGATCGTCTATGGAAGCTACAATTGCACCAGCTGATCTCTCCTCATCGTTTGCATTTAAAGGGAGATGGGACTGAATATTCGTTGAGAGATCGTATATGGAAGCTACAATTGCACCAGCTGATCTCTCCTAATCCACTGGTGTTTTTGAGCGTTTAAGACTCGTGGCGGTTAAACACTCTGAACAAGGAAAAATATGTAAGAGAATATACGTACCGGTGCTGAAATTGTGCATTATCCGGAAGGAACAAAGCTGCAAACTGGAAGAACCATGTTCAGTTAGTATCTCGCGAGAACTCAAATAGATGTGATGTTCTTTAACTGCGCAAACCCAACCTTATGTTTAAAAAACATGCAACAAAGAATGCGCATACATAACAATTGCCAATTGGAATGAGATACTGTATACCAAGGACTTATGCATGTTTGATACAACAGAGATTATATTTCTTTGGATAAAATTCAAGCATATGGAACCTCAGTTTTTTATAAAAAAAGAAATTAACAAGTTAATTCCATATGATTATATTTCTTTGGATAAGAAATGCTATACAAATAATCATCACATAGTGAAGATTAGTCATACAAAACCCAAAACAAACCCGAACGCTTCTCATCATGTATAGAAATCATTTTCAAACAATTTATCACACATTTCCATGCCAATCGCGAGTATACAAAGCACTGATATAACATTCAAATGAAAAATTACATAATCCAACATTGCCAAGAAAACTCAATAAATTTCTCATCATGGAACATGAATTAATTAATGTCACAAAAGATCCGCAGAGATGACAGAATGTGGCTGGGGTGAGCATTCTTGGCCCTCAAACCCGGAGAGTAATGTTCTGAAGGTTCTTGAGGTTACTCAGAGTCCCATAATGAATTCAAGATACAGTACTATGTTAAAGTGTCTTGAGGAAAAATAAAGAGTTCCTCAAACAGATGGAGAACGTTCCAAAGATTTTATAGCTCTAAAATTGATCAACTTCCAACAAATTGAACTTGTTTTAATGTTCAAGATCAAGCCTTCCTTATTTCAGTTATAAACATTTTATCTACCATGGTCCAGTTTAATTCATTCTGGGCGATTTGTCTTAGCATCGTTATTCTATTCTCCTTAAAATGATTCTACTCTTTTTCTGGGCGATTTGTCATCGTCATTCTATTCTCCTTAAAATGATTCTACTCTTATTACTTATTAGCTGTGACTCATGCTTTGTGATACACTTAATATAAAGGCTTAGTCGTGTAATCGGATTACCCAAAGACGGTATGAGATTTCAGAATTTCAGCCTGACTTCTTGGTTCTACAGCCAAAATCAAATGTACTAATGTAGAGCTTGAATCAAACAAAGAATTTCATGAAAATGTGAATGTACAGATTGAAGCAAACAAATAATTTGGAGTAAAAAAATTGAATTAGCATGCTCTCTCTAAATAATAGAGACAGAAAGCCAAGAAAACTGTATGAAAAATGTAAGCAATCTCCCATATTCTTCAACATACAGTAAAAAGAATGTCAAGCACGTGAACAATCAATAGACTGGAAAAAAAGCAGTGAATGAATACTTTCATAACCACCACCAATTACGGAGAAGACTAAACATTCTAGATCCTGCAACAACAAATGCATTTGAAAACCATCCATTAAATTGGAAATCTCAAACAATTAGCAGGTGCTAGAAAATTCAAAATGAAGGAGAACTTATAGAACTTCGTATCTTTAGTGACACATCACAAATGAAAAATGCAACAAAACTGAATTTGAGGTGGAATTATGGAACTTCTCATGACACGTCAATGTAATGCTGGAGGACTGCATGCAATGGAACCAATCTATAATAACAAAACCTTTCACACAAACAATGTAATGCTGGAGGACTGCATGAAATGGAACCAATCTATAATTACAAAACCTTTTACACAAACAATGACATGCAGTATGTTCAGTCTAATGCTTGTAGTACATAAGACATGCATGAACTTAAGCAGATAGGACATAGGGGTAGTATTTTACGGAAAAGATAACCACAGTGGTCCATGCATAAAAAAATTGTTGTCTGCACTGAATTACTGACACTCTGACAGAAAACATATGACTTTGCTGCTGGCTACTCCATTAATAACAAGTACAAGTCTTCTACACATCCAGATTGATATAATTTCGAGTTCCAAACAGGTTCTTGGCTAAACAAATCCAACAGGATACATTTGCTCATGGAACACTTGAATGAGCAGCAGCAAATACAATCCTCAATCCTTGCACATGTGATCAAATTATACCCGTAAAAAAAAAGAGGTTGTCAACTAGTAACAAGTAAAAAAGCCTTCTACAGTTCTACACGTCCACACAAACTACATACTAATAACTTTCAGATGATCCACTAAATAAGAGACTCTGCATCAACTAGTTACGAGACTCTGCTGCTAACTAGTACTCAACTAATCCATCAATCAACGTCCACCTCCCAACAAAACTATCCATTGTGCAAGTCAGAGATATATAATACCACCAAAACTAAGCCACAAAATCATAATAGATGCGATTTACAGTACATACACTAATTGAAAGAGCCTGAAATTATCACTTGATCATACACTCCAGCTACAATAGTATTCCATTCTTCCATAGGTTCCTCTGTATAACATTGACAAAGGACATGTAACAGAAATTCTCAAGCTCTAAAAGCGAAATTACAGTATACCTGAACCAGATAATAGAATAATCTCAAGCCCTCAGGATCCTTACTAGTCTGAACATTCATAAGCGAGCCAATTTTCGCTGTGGTAAACGAAATATGCTCATTCCCCATCACAATCTCCAGCTCCTGCCTACCTATATAGTCAGGCTCCGGCCAATTGCTATCTTATTCCTTCATTATCTGCAAAACCCTCATAACAAATCAAAACCCTAATTGAACAAAAAAGGGAACAGTACAGGAAGCTTAATTGAGCTTTACCTCAGAATCAGCAACTGTGCGGTGGCACTTCTTGATCACGGCGACAGATTGGATGATTGCTCTGGACATGATGTCCAAACTCCAAACACCAGTCACTGAGGATGTAATTGTAATATACATCTTTATAAGATGATCAACCGACACAGATAACCATATAAAATGAAGAAATGTTGGGATCAAAAGCCAGATTCATGCTACGGATAATCAAATCACTTTTTACCATATAGTTCCGGGAGAGCAAAAGACTTGTTCGTGGTGGGATTATACACAATATGTCCAGGTACGTTTAGTACTCGATCGGACAATAGTTGAACATAGCAATAGCTCTTAGCAAGATTGCAATATGTTAGTATTTGTTCCGACAGACGGCACGGTTCCTAAACGAGACATAGTCAGACCGTGGTCGGCGAAGATTGAATTGATGTCTAAATTTTTTCTATAACAACATGCGAAGATTCAATCAGAAAAGTATATCAAATTAAAATTCATGTTTACCTATACTTTGCGCCGCCGATTGAATGTGAATTGGAAAATGTCAATTAGGGTTACAGAGAAAGCACACTACATAAATAAATGTGAAGGTTATGTCTCTCTTATAACCTCACTTTCAAACCACCAAATATATCATTGGGTTTACAATTTTTTTACCAAATATATAATACGCCACGTGACATGTTAGATATGTATCCCTCAATTAAACTCAGCCAAATGAACATGTCACCGGGCGCAAAGTCTTAAAATACTAATAGCAGAGTGTAATTGAAGAATACACATTGAACATGTCACTTGGCGTCGTATACGTATTTAGTATGCCATGTGGCATATCCAAAAATTGTAAAACCAAGAGACATTTGGTGGTGTGAAAGTGAGGTTAGAAGAAGAGACAGACCTTCACATTCAATTTTGTATTGTGTTTCCCTCTGTAACCTAATTAGCATGTTCTCAGTCGGTGGCGAAAAGTGTAGGTAAACGCTAACTTTACTTTGATATACTATTCTCATCGAAATAAATCTTTGCATGCTACTATTGAATAGATATAGAAGGATTACTCCAATCTTTGTCGACACGGGTTTGACTATGACTATGTATTGTGTGGGAACCATGTCATCTCTAGGAACAAATACTAACATCTTGCAGTCTTGCAACGGGCTATTACTATGTTCAACTATTGTCAGACCGAGTACAAAACATACCTCGACATATTGTGTTTATAATCCCACCACAAACAAATCTTTCGCTCTCCCAGAACTATATGGTAAAGAGTTTAATTTGGATATCCGTAGCATGAGTCTGGCTTATGATCCCAACATTTCTCCATTTTACAAGTTTATCTTGTACGTCGATCATCCTATAAAGGAAGGAAGCATAAGCCCATTGATTGCCCAATGTTACGTATTCACGCTGGCGAAATACTTGATTTATCAATATAGAATTAGAGATAGCCAACCCCATCGGAAAATTGAATATCGGTGTAGGATGAGGGAGTCCAGGGCAAATAGATTCCAGTAGCAAAACCTGATTTTGGATTCCGCAACTTCCAAAATTTCGGATCGGTGAGGAGAGATTTCCATTGCTTTGACACTATAGGTAGACGAAGTAGAATATCAGTTAAGAGGTCCTCAATGGAAGCAACAGTTCCAGGCTTCCAGCTCATGTTGCTTGATCATCAGCTAACTTGAGGGCTTTCATAGACGTGCTGCGTCAATTGGTAACAGAATTAGGCAGCCCCTGCAGACATGACACAAAAGTAAATTGTCGGTGCTAAGGACCTTAGAGTAATCCAACGATCATTTACGGTGAATTTATTTCCAAATTCCAGAACATTGAAACAGGAAAGGGAAATAAAAAGGGAAACACAATTTATAAACGTCCAACAGATTTAATTCGCACAAAAGGTTAAATTAATTCAAAATCAGATCAAATCATATTCCATTCATCTACCACAACGTGAAAGATCATCATCATAAATTGCTTACGTGCTAGTCACTAGTTCACATTTTCAGTCCTAATCCATCCTAATTTGTGGTTTTACTTTTTAGGAACTTTTTATGTATTGCACGACCAAAATTCTCTATTACAATACTTATATTAAATATAGTACTACGTAGTATATATATAACTCACACATTTAACGAACCTTAACACACTGTTAGGATGACTCGAACAGTAGTGAATAATTTATAATGAAATCTGATTCCGAATCCTAAAGCAAGAAACATCAGACACAGTAGATTGATCAAACAGTTTCGCCAGGAATGGACACAAAGATAGATTACCACAGTATCACACACACACACACACTTAGCTATCTAATGCAAGCCAACCGAACAAGAATACAACAGAACTCCGACATTTCAGCAAAGAATGCATTACAACTTCAATTAAAAACGAATAAATTCCAGTCTCATTCATCTACCACAGTTTGAAATGGTACAATCACATAAAATTAGCATAAACAGCAACTCGTTTTAAGTCAAATCTGTTTCCACTTTCTAATGCATGCAACAGTGAATCAAAATCATAAGTAATTTATGTTTTTGAGAGTTGAGAATACCTCCAAAATCCACTCCTTTCTTCGCTGAATCAAATCAATGGCGTCAAGGCCTTCTCTGAAACCCGCCAAAGGAAAAGGATCCAAGAAGCCCGTCGTGAGAGACAACGAAGGAGCCATCGCAGCTGCCGGAATTCCAGAAAGTTCATCAAGGTCTGGAGCACATGGACGGTGATCAAGAAGGCCGGCCAAGGTCATGACTCGCTATGGCTTCATTCCTCTTGACATCATCATCGGGATGAACTCCGATACGAAACATTCGCTCTCACGGCTGCTTTCTCCGAAATGCTAGGGTTTTTTTGGCTAACGATGGGCTTGGTTGATTTGGAGATATTTGTACGGTATAAATAGTAGTACTGTATTGGGTATTGAGTTTATGTTGCTGTTCCTTAATTCCTTTCGCCTATACTGTTTTTCTCATGTGATATGCATATGGAATAAAGTTTATCCAAATTCAGCTTATGGGCTCTTTGGATGCTTAATTGTTTATGGTGATGAATGTTCACATGTTGTAGGTTTGTAGAAATTTTATCCCCCTTTTTTTAAATGAAGATATTGAATCGAACTCATTTTCACTATTTTTGATATTGGGTTAGTGTAAAAGTAGTATTAATATATATTTACATTTTAAAAAAAGAAGTACGCAACGGCCAAATATTGGTGTGCACAGATGATCTAACATAAAATGATTAACATGTATCAGCTTGCAAAACCATAATTATACAGACGAAACTCAAATAAAACTAAGTTGTAAACACACTACAAACTACATATGAGAAAAGTAAATTAGAGGGTTTCGTGTTTATCGTTAGACTTTCCGTCGTCGATAGAAGGCGTGGAGATGGATTAGTGAATGCAGGTTTGTCAGGTCATTCGGAGACGAAAATGTTTGCTGGTAATTAGGGCTAAGAAGTAACAAGTAAATACCCCCTCCGTCCGCCGAAGAATGCTACATTTTACCATTTTGAGCGTCCGCTTAATAATGCTACGTTTCCAAAACATGGAACATTTTTATTACTTTTAAATCACACACTTCTACTCACTTGTACAATATAGTACAACAATTCAACTCCATTTGTACTGTTTTACCATTTCATTAACTAATCCAATATTATATACTCCATTTGTACTATATCTCAATATTTTACTCAATTTCTTAAAATATGTGCAAAAAGGTTAATGTAGTACTACCTCCGTCCAAGAAGAAGTTTATCATTTTGTTTTTATACCCGTTTTTCGGTCGCAAATTACTCCAAACTCTTATTGAACCAAAAAAAATTAAAAATTATATTAAAATAGGGCGAATTACAGGCCCTACCCCTTAAATTTACGCCCATTACAGATATCCCCTTGGATTTTGATCAAATACATCTAAGCCCATCAGGCCATTTTTTTGTTGACCAACTGAAAAAAATCAAAAATAAAATGTAAAGGTTTGGGTTGCAATATACTAACTTTAATTTATTACTCATTTGTCTCAATATTTTTACAACATATAAAATTGACCCCAAATAATTTGTAAACTACACAGTACACCCATAATATTTGTTATTTATAAAAGTAACTCAATAAAATTAAAAGACAATCCCTACAAAATATTAAATTCTCCAAACCATACCCCATTATTTTTAAAAATTACAAAAAAAAAAAAAAAACCTCGGAAGAGGTCCATCAATGGAGGAGGTTGAAGCTCCTCCATTAATGGTGGAGGAGAGTAGCAGCTCCTCCTCCTCCATTGTTTTGGAGGAGCTGCTGCTCCTCCATTAATGGAGGAGCTTCGAGCTCCTCCAGTCATGGCTCCCGAACGGTGGGTGGTGGTGGTGGAAGTTGGGTTGGAGAAGAAGGTGAATTATGCAAATATGAAAAGTTGTGGGGTTGAATTTTTAATTTTGAAATAAGTTGAGTAGTATTTAGAAAATAAAGAAATATATATTTATACTGAAAATTAAAAGAAAATATTAAATAGATGAAAAAGTTGACTTTTGGGTTTATTTGTAATTCCTTGAATTTCACAGTGTTAATTTTGGATGAGTTTGTAATTGCTCGTAATTCAAGGGCTAATCTGAGGAGGCTACATATTTAAGGGGTGGTTTATGTAATTTTCTCTATTAAAATATTACCATAACTATACATATTTAATGTAATTTTTCTGCATTTTTTAACCCACATGATTTAGGAGTAATTTATGACCCAAGAAAAGTTAATAAAACTAAACGGGAAACTTTGGACTGGACGGATGAATACTATTTTAGAGCAAACATATATGAAGTATTGAGTAGAATTTTTTTTCGAGAATCAGATATTTCATTGATAAGAAAACATCATACAACTGTTGTTCCACATATCTCATGAATCTTAGCTAGGTAATTCTCCTGTTCCATCCTGATCTAGCACTACATTACTAGCCAAACAGTGAGCAGTAGAGTTTCCTAGTCTACTAATATACACAAAGCAAACTCGTTCCAGATTCCTTGCTGCTGCACGAATACAATCGACCAGGTGTCCAGCAATACCCATATTCGATTCTGTCGAATTCAGCGCCTCGATAGCCTTCTTGCAGTCACTTTCTAAGCAAATACTTGTCCAGCTCTGTTCAATTGCTAGCTCCAATCCAGCTTGTATCGCCAAGATTTCCCCCACCTCCGCATTGAACACATTTTCCCGGCGTCTGCGTCTCCAATGCAGCACACTCCCATGTTGATCCCTGGCCACGATTCCCAGCCCAGCCACCCCAGACATGCTGCTGTAAGAAGCGTCAACATTTATCTTAATGCTGTTAGCTTCCGGCGGTGTCCAAGTAGTATCCTGCTGAGTCGAGTGTCTTGTCGCATAT
>JAYMSL010001789.1:0-15976 GCA_036897195.1 Plantago coronopus
TTTTGAACCTCTGACAACCTTGTACTTGCAAAGACTTTTGTTGAGTAGCTTCAACAACTTTTGGCAGGTTGTGCGGGCCCACTGGATTCTGTTGTCAGGAAGGTCACCAACTACAAAAGTCAGCCCGGAATCAAATCCGACTTTTGCAGCCTTAACACTGAAATCAGTCCGAGGAATCTTGGTAAAGTCTTGATTTGTCTTCTGGTAGACTTTCCCATCCTGAGCTAAAGTCAGCCTGACCCAACAGAGATGTCTTCTGGCCTGATGTATGCTAAACACTTCAAGTCTGATGCTTCGAGTCGGTTCCAGCCTGAATCCTCAATAGCTTCGTCCAGCCTGATTCTCCAAACTAGTTCCAGCCTGATACTTCAAACTGTAGTCCTCAGTCTGAATTGCAACTTCAGCCTGCAAAACAAACTTTAACCTGTGCATACAATTTAGCCTGAAAAACACAAAGTGACTAGATACCACCTTTACAAACTTAAGCTGAGAAAGCTTAATATTAGGGGTTATCAGTCTGCTACTAAATGTATCATCATCAAAATCCTAAGAACACAACAGTCTAACAAGAAGCTTCCCATTTTATTTTGATATCCGTTTTTCAGTCGCAAATTACTCCAAACTCTTATTGAACAAAATAATTTTAAAAATTATATTAAAATATTTCAATAACTATACATTTTTAATGTAATTTTCCTTTTTTTTAACAACATAATTTATGATTAATTTACGACCAAAAAAAAGTCAACAAAACTAAACGGGAAACATTTGACTGGACGTAGGGAGTACTATTTACTTTTATGCACAATATTTAAGGAAGTATATAAAATATTGATATATAGTACAAGTGGGGTATATTGAAGTAGTAAATGAAAAGTAAATTAGTACAAGTGTCGTTGAATTATGATAATATATTGGTAAGTGGGGTAGGAGTGTGTGATTTAAAAGTAATTAAAACTTTTCATTTTTAAAAACAGTGCATTATTAAGAGGAGGTCCAAAATAGCAAAATGATGCATTTTTTACCGGGGAGGGAGTATAATTTTTAGAGATTGTAAATAATAGGGAAAAAAAATCCCTTAAACCCTAGCTACCATCAAACGCAAATCACGTGGAACCCAAAGCACAACCATCAAAAAAAAAAAAAAACAAAGCACAAAAACCGTTAAATCGGCATCTCCACCCTCAGATCATCCATGTCACCTATCCTCGTCAAATCTCTAATTTGAACGGCTGAGATAAACCCTAGTTACCCCACTCCATAGCTGCGAGAAAACACACCTATTCTCGTCCTCTTCACCAATTTTTTTCTTCGAAACAATTTCGAAAAATAAAAATTAAACTAAAAATCAAAAAAGAAAAAGAAAAGTCAACAGAACCATGGCTGTGATTGAAGAGGAGATATTCGAGCAGGTGATTGACGGCGAGGATGACGACGAATTCGAAGACGGCGACGAGGAGGAAGAGGAGGAGGAGCAAGATGAAGAAGAAGATGACGAGGAGGCGGTCAACAGCGCCGGAAAGGTTCCGATAGAAGTCAGTGATGATGACGATGAGGACGGTGAGGAGAACGAAGATGATGAAGGAAGCGACGATGATGACGACGACGACGACGATGACGACGATGAAGAAGACGAAGAGGTAACAATAGTGCTATTATTTTATCTTAGTTTTGCTACTAGTTTCTGGGTTTTAGTTTATCTTACTTGTTTCAAGCTTCTATTTTTTTCCTTTTAATTTTGATGAATTTCTCAGATCTGAAATGTTTGGTAAAAAACTGTTTGTTTTATCGAAAGTTTAGCTTTTTAAGTGTAAGTTACTGTTAGAACTGGTAAAGTTTTGCTTACAAGTACGTTCGTTCAGCTGTGATTGTTTCTTCGGGGCTTGATTTTAGGTGAAAGTAATTAGATCTGGTGTTTTCAAGAATGTTTTGGGTTTTCCCTTTTTCTTGTTTTAGATTGAATCTCTGGTATTTATTTCAATAGACTCGAAAAAAAATTGATTTTGCTTTTGCAAGTGAGCTTATGTAGGTTTCTGCTGAAATTATGTAGAATTGTAGATCTGGTGAATATATTGGGATTTGAACATTGTCTGAAATTACTGGATTTGTTATTATTCAGCCTGGTGTAGTTCTATTGCTGCTTCAAGAGAGATTGCTCGTCTTTTAGTTATTAATCAGTGTTTTATTGATCCTTGAAGTAATTGATAGGGTGTTTGCTTTCCGAGACTCGGATTCATAGTAGTGCTTATACTATTTTTACCTGTATGCAAGTTTGTTTCTTTATTGTAGTCGTTACATTTAGGCTTGTAATCGGGCGGAACCCCGCTATCGCCCGCACTTTACCCGCCAACACCCATAAAGTGTTTCAAGTATGGGTACGGGTACGGGTTGTGTACCCGTACCCGCTCAATACCCAACCCGCCCAACGCCCAACCCACTCCATACCCAACCCGCCCAAGACCCGCCCAAGCCCCAACCCGACCCAGAACCCGACCCGCCCAAAAAAACCAGAACCCGGCCCAAAACCCGACCCGGCCCAAAAACTCAGCCCGACCCGAAAAAGCCCGACCCGACCGAAAATTCGGCCCGAACAGGAAAAAAAGCATTTTCGGCTCCAAACTGATCGGGCCCGTAAGTCAGTAAGACAGTTATACTGTAATACACTTCTACACCATATAGAGGATATGTGCTTTCATGAGAAATTACAAGAGATAGCCTAAATGAATTCTCAAACTCCTTGTAATCTGCCAATATCAGAAAAACGACCAAAACGAACAAGCCAACGCTAATTGTATGCAAAAAGATTCCAATAGAGAAGTAATTACATCATGAAAAAAATCCATCATAAAAACAAAACCTCTACCGCAAGTCTATTACAATCGATGCATACAAAAATGTAGAAGGGATAAGCAGAACTGTTTAGTCGAACAAGCTGAATCCCATATCATCATCACTTTCTTCATTTGCATCTTCATTTCCAAGGGCACTGGAACTAAGTCTGTATTCATTAACTCAAAACAGCAATGGGAACATGCTGAAAATAAAAGTCCAAGAAAAGTGCAATAAGACATAAGTATACTTGATGGAGAAAGAGCAATCAACCACACTGCAGAGTAGGTTGTCCAGAATTAAAGCATGATCAATGAAAATTGTTTTAATTGTTTTAATTGTTCTATAGGAAACATACAAGACCATCTGAACAAATATCAAGCCGTGACAGCAGGATGCAATCGTAAAGTAAACACCAAATGCATATCAAAACAGATTCCCTATTTTTCATTAATTTATGATTCAACATTCAGAATTTTTCATCAGCCATTTTAGATCCCAAGCAATTGAGACTTTCCTTTTAGATGGCCGGCTAGGCGGTAACCTCGATGCTACAAGAAATGGCAAATGATTAGTTCTAAATCAGTAACAAGATCAGGCATATACATGATGTGGAATAAACCTACTACATGTTTCATTATCATGGAAAGAGAGTAAGTGAATTGGAAACCTATAAATTTAAAATACAGCATATTTTGAATTTGTATTGATAAAAGTAAAAGATTTGTAAAGAATCTGAACCAGAATAAGGTACCTGAGATCAGTAAACCAAGTAAACAATGAACAGTGAACTGAATACACAGTAAAAAATAAATCTACTAATTCTTAATCGAAATAAACAACGCACAAATCATCAAATGTTAAGAAGCAGACTTAAACTGATGAAAATGGTTATTTTCAATTCTTAAGACCTAATTGCAGAAAAGCTTTTTCTGTGAAAAACTTCCTGGAAACTTGACACTAAAAGATATCATATCAATATTAAATCTATAGCAGCATTTGAAACTAAAAGTTGTTTGATTACAAAAGTAGTATTAAAATGCATGAATATAGTAGTACTCTGTCCAACTTTTGGTGTTTTATGGAACATAGTTTTAGCCATCTGCAATTCTGCATTTCATACAACTATAAAGTATAAACTAACCCGATCTATGAACATCTGCCAATTGCCAGGGTTTATACAAGTAATGCAATACATCTCCCTTCACTTATTTCCAATGTTTCCATGAATGCAATACCAAAGCAGAAAAGCACAATTCCAAGTACATAAACTATTAGTCAAGTACAGAACAACAGCCCAGAACAATGAGTCACAAACCCTGACTTATAATTTCAAGAAACTAAACACAAAACAGTCAAGTTTTCTAGCAGAATTTGCAGCGCATCCTAGATTGATTCTATTTTGATTTCTAAGTATGTGTCTAAAGAAATTAGAACGCTAGAATCCCAACTGATAAACATAGAACTTAAAACTACACAACACAATTCTCTATCAACCACAAGAATAATCATCAATTCACCACCAATGTCCTATGCTACAAACAGCTTAAACTCTAAGGGTCACAATCAAATATGCAAAACACGCACACCTACACACTGATCTGCACACAAAGGCCCAGCTGAAAGGACACTACATGAATCTGTACGGAAGAAGAGAACTAAACGAAATAAGGTAATATAAAACAGGTTACAGTAATTGTCAAAAAGTTCAACTCATCACAATCTGAACAAAAATCCATTGTTCACACATCCTGTTCTTGGCTTCTGATGCCTTGTAATTAGGTCCAAAATGGAGATGAAAAACCGAAAAAACATTCAGTTTCAGAATTTTTTGCAGTTCATGATTCAATATACTTCATCTGTAACCATATACCAGGCTTTTATCGACATGATTTTCAGAAAACATACATCAAATTTGCATCAAAATGAATGAATTCTCAGCATCAAATTTTCATCAAAGCCAAAATTAGTGAGCACTTAAATTACCTCCGCCAGCGAATCCTGCAACTGGAGATTGTCTAGCACCTCTCGTATCTACATCAAAGCCAAAAAATAACACAAATTACGAATCCATTACATATAAAAAAACACAAATTACGAATCCATATGGAATAGCATAAAAGTCAATTTCTAACCTGATAGACGAGGAGAACGTCGAAGGGAAGTCAGGGATTGGGAAGCCGGAGACGAAATTCTAGGAGAACGGCGTAACTGAGACTGTTGAGATTGTGTACGAGTTGGTGGTGAACAAACAGCAGTGGAAGATGCCGGAGACTTTTGTCGAGAAACCGGAGGGCGACCCATCGGAGCAGAGGAGATGAATCGACGGCGTAATGAATCGACGAGTGATGAGGAGAGGCGATGGGTGATGGTGGTCGACGGCGGAGGAGATTCGATGGGTGATGGTGGTCGACGGCGGAGGAGAGGCGATGGGTGATGGTGGTCGACGGCGGAGGAGCCGAGGAGAGACGAATCGATCAGAATCAGATCTGATCGATCTCGATCTCGGCAAGACGGCAACGGGTAATTTTGTTTCACGGGTTCTTACGGGTTGGGTATTGTTTAAACGAACGGGTCATTACCCATAACCCGACCCAGAAGATTTATTAAAGTTGGGTTGGGTGTGGGTTGGGTTCTCTCTACCCATTAGTTTGAATGGGTTCTTACCCAATGGGTTATTTATTGGGTCGGGTACGGGTCGGGTTGAACCCGATTACAAGCCTACCCATGGCTCATTGGTTACTGCACAAGTCAGTCAAATTGTCCGAGCCATTTACTGGAGGATTATATAATGCATTTATCATTATCACTTGCAGCAAAAGGTGAGATCATATTATAACATATACGTGGAACTCTCTGCAATATCGTACGTTAAATAACCGACGTTTGTCCTTAGCCTTTAGTGCACATACATACTACTTATAGTTACAAGGATATCATATATCCAGTACTGAAACAAAGCTACTTGACACATTCAAGAAAACCAGAGAAAAAAAAAGATAGTGTTTTGTTGTTTGTATCATCAAGAAAGATGGATGATGGTGTAGGTGAGATCAGGGAACTGGTGTACTCTGATGAGAATGACAACTATGTAGCATCCAAGAAACAGAGAGTTGAGGAGAAAGAACCTGAGAAAATAGAGGAGCAGGTTACAAATGGTACTGGTGGAGTTATGAGCAATTTGATTTCTGCTTTTGGTTTATCCAAGGAGGGTAAAGGAGCAGAGGTAGAGGAAAGCAAGATACAGGTGGTGGAAGTGGAAGAAAAGGAAGAAAAAGAAGGAATTTTGAGCGGTTTGATTTCGAATTTGGTCAGTCCTAGAGCAAAACCAGAGGAGAAGGAGGATGTTGAAGAAGGGAAGATGGCTGTTGAAGAGGAGAAGAATACTGGAGGGATTTTCAACAACTTGATTTCTGGGATTTTGCATCCAAATGGGACTGAAAGTGGTGGAAATGAGAAAGTTGATCAGGGTGAAGATGGTGGTGGTTTGAATTTGATTGATAATCTTGTCTCCCAGTTGCCTTCTGCACCTATTATCTCAGGCAAGTTCTATTTTATCGACTATCAGTTTTCTTATCAGTTAATTCGTCGTTTGTATCACTTGACTGTTTAGTTGACCAAAGTATGTCTAGTTATGTATGTGAATGTGTACTTAAGTTCTCACAATTGTAGTGCTCCATATCAGTTATTCTGCCTGGATGCTCAAAATCTTGAATTTCCTGTTATTTTTATTTTATTATATATCGCTATCAGCTATCTTATCATCTTATCAATTAATTTGTCGTTTATATGACTTAGACTATTTACTTGACCAAAGTATATCTATCTAGTTAGAAATGTGAATGTGTAGTTAAGTAGTATGAGTTATAACTTATCATGCCTTTTGTTTAAATCTTGTATGCTCAATCCGGACTATAAAGACCTTGTGTGTTGCACGAATTTATCAGTTAACTTGTGGGTTGTAACATGAATGAGCTCATTGTTTGCTCAAAATGGAGCTTCATTGTTAGCCAAACTTGATGATTTGTGAGATATTAGTATGCTGTAATGATACATTTGATCGATTATGCAGATGATTCGACTCCAACAAGTGACGAGGCTTCGATGCTAATCCATTCGATTGTTCATGATTAGGTTGCAGTTGCACTCCAATCATATGTTCATGTCTTTGTTGCACACTCTAATTTTACCATGGTTAGTTAGTTCATCATTTCTGCCATGTTTTATGAGGGCAGAATTCTCTTGCATATTGTGTTGTTTCTTTGGTTAGTTCATCAACAAGATCTGTCATGTATTAATCAAATCTGTCATGTTTTATCAGAGGGCAGATTTTTCTTGCAAATTTGAATTTGGGATTTGATTTGTAACAATATTTGGCCTTTTCTGTCCTGTATATGGAATCAATTACAAGCACATCCAGTTATTTTGTTAGTATATCAACTTTTGAATAGCTTTTGAAAACCTGGTTTGTAGAATTTGGCTTGACCTAGAGAGTTGCTATGGGCCTCTAAGCCCATGGGCAAGTTAGGTATACAACTCTTAGGAGTTGGGACCATATTGTATAATATGCAGGGCTTGTGGACAGGGGTCAGGGAAAACCCAACCAAGTTAAGCTACCATCTATTAAACGAAAGACGAGCCGGATTGATCGAATACTAGGGAAAATTATATCTAGAGTCACTTTTGGAGGGTAAATTCTCCATTAGTCAAGAGAGACAAAAATTCTTACAAAAAACGGAAATGTGCATTTAAAAACTTGGTGTGCATATGTTGATGCACATCCTAAACTTAAATGTGCATATGTACATGCAGATTTATCATGTAAATGTGCAGTCTCGTCCATGATAAATCAGTCCAAATTGCCCTGGTACTGTTTTGCCTTTTTCGGGCCATTCATTCCACCCATATACCGGCCTTTTTCGGGCCATTCATTCCACCCATATACCGGCCTGTAATTTTCCCCGAATACTACCTGAACCGAGTCAAGCATTTTGAGGAAGACCAACTGCTATTTTCAATCCTAAACTACTAGTCAAACTTGAAGTCATCTTCAAACTCACTTGGGCAATATCTACTTTTGAGCTCTTACATTTCAGTAGCAATTTACCTTATGTACCTTATGATTATGTGCATGGTCTTTCGTACTTACTAGTTTGTATTTCAGATTAAAGATTTATCAATTGCTATTACCAGATCCAGCAGCTACAAAAGTTTCAAAATTTCAAGTAGTCAATGTAGTACACATGCCTAGTACGTTTGAACAAATCCGTCAAGTACTAGAAACAATCGCTTGTATCAAAATTCAAACACCTCCCTTTTCTCTCTCGTCTAGTCGTCTATTCTTCTCACTTGTCATACTAAGCCAGTGAGCCATTTAGGCCGATCTCAGTTTATCATTTTCTACCTTCCGTGATGTTCATCGTTTATCTCTAATTGATTAATCAACATACTGAATTAGTAAGAGTTGATGTAAATCTGTCTTTTCAACATTTCGCGATTGTTAATATAAGAACTCATTTTGAACTTCTCTTACCTAGTCCCAATACTTATCATACAACTATACAAACTAATCCAATCCACTATTCTACATATAATTCAACAAGAAACTTCAACACCCACAAATTTTCTACAAACAATTTTGCAACTATACATTACAAAACTCACACAAAATTCCACCTAGTATGAACACAAAGAAAAAAGCCAAGATACCATTTACAAATTCACATATTAAAATTTAGAGAGATTTGATAGATGCTTGATATTTATTGGACACCACTAGATTTCGGATTAGGCCACGAGCCAGCCACACGCCAATCTCCAGATAGACCATTTTCACCCTACACGTTTCACTCTCCCATTGGCTAATCCCATTCGCCACACGCCTATTTAGCTCAAGCCCTTCTGCAACCAAGAACTCACTCACAGACCACAAATCCTCTCCATTTCTCCACCAAATTCAATCCCTTTTTGAACCCCTTTTCTCAGAATTCGATCTTGAAGATGTTTCTTGAAGCAATTTCAGCTGTTTCTGTGCCTTCTGCGAGCCTTGGGCCGGTGTCGAATTCAGCCGTTTTGGCTCAGAATGTGAGTGCAGTTTCACTGTCGAAGAAGAGGGATCTTGTGGTTGTTAACGCGACGAACAATGCGGTGACGATGACGGCTACCGGGATGGCGTTCCAGCCGTTTGATGAGGTGAAGAAGAACGAGCTTCTGGTGCCAATTGCTCCTGACGCTTCGCTTGCTCGCCATATGTTTGTGGATCAGTGTGAGGCTGCTATCAATGAACAGATTAAGTGAGTTGATTTTTTCCCTCTTTTGTTGTGTAAAGTTCTATTTAGCATTGTGAATTTGTGATATCGTTATTTTCGAGGATATTGCATTTCTTGAATGTTTGTGAATTTTGATTCTTTGTGCAAAGAAATGCATTTTAGATTACTGTGGTGTTATGAACGGTTGGTAGAAAGTCTTTGTGAAAAAGGGTATCCAAGAATTGGATTGGATAGATGACATTTGATAAAAGTTCATACCTTTGCTGGTGCATGTGTCTTTTTATTGGAGTGATTTGTTAGCTTCTTTTTACCTTTCTAGATCTGAAAGAGTGTTGGAGAGAGTAGCTTGAGATAGGATTTGTGCCTTGACATAGAACTTGAGATAGGATTTGTGCCTTGACATAGGATTTGTGTTGGAGAGAGTAGCTTGAGATAGGATTGCTTTCGCGACCTGGTTCGTGAATATAGTTCAAGGGCCTGTTTCATGTCCCTTTGTGTGTTTCATTTGTTGTTTGCAATTGAAGAACAAAAGTTCAGGTCATGGTAAAGTAGGTGATTTAATGATTACTTTCATGACCTGGTTCGAGAATGTGGGTTACTAGGCCTTGCTGGAGAAGCTCTTCGACTTAAGATTAAGAACAATTTGGTGTCTGCAAGATTGATGTTTTGTTCAATTTTTCGCTGATAATTTGCTCTGGAAGCGGTTTTTGTGTTTGAAATAGTTGATAATCGTGTTGATGATGTATCTGTTTGTTGTTTGTTCTGATGAAGCTTTCTTTTGTTTCAGTGTGGAGTATTCTGTATCCTATGTGTACCATGCCCTCTATGCGTACTTCGACAGGGACAATGTTGCACTAAAAGGCCTTGCGAAGTAAGTTTAATTAACTCTGTAGTATTGATGCTTAGTTACCTTCAAATTATCTTTTGTTTGTCCGTTTTAACAATGAATATGATGTGGTATGGTCAGGTTCTTTAAAGAGTCGAGCGTGGAGGAAAGAGATCACGCAGAGAAACTCATGGAATATCAGGTAAAGCTGCGGTTAGTGGTACTATTATCCTGATGCACTTTCATATAGCTATCATTGACTCAAATAATGTTGTCCTTACAGAACAGGAGAGGAGGGAGGGTGAAGCTACAGGGCATAGTGATGCCAGTTTCCGAGTTTGATCATGCTGAGAAAGGTGACGCTTTGTATGGTGAGTTATTTTGCCCTTTTCTGGTCTTGATTCTTACAATGTTTTATCATCTATGGGCGATTTCTTACTGTGTTTAATCTCATTGTTCAGCTATGGAACTAGCACTGTCCTTGGAGAAGGTGGTAAACGAGAAGCTTCTGAATCTCCACTCTGTAAGAAATCTGAACCATATTTGTTATCTTCACTGAATTCCATGTAAATATTATTGCAAGCTGATGCTTTATATGTTTCTCAGCTAAACTGACTTTGTATAATTGTAACAGGTTGCTGACAGTAACAATGATCCTCAGCTGGCTGATTTCATCGAAAGTGAATTTCTGGTTGAACAGGTAAAATCGAAGACACACACATTTAAATCGCACATGCTTCGTTCTGTAATCTCTCTTTTCATGCTTTTTTACTCTACATTGCTTTTGCAGGTTGAAGCCATTAAGAAGATTTCAGAGTATGTTGCTCAACTGAGGAGAGTTGGAAAGGGACACGGTAAGCCGATCTCCTAGTTCATACAAACTAACTTCTACGCACAATTTCCAAATACTGAATATGCAATTGTTCTTGTACACGCAGGAGTTTGGCACTTCGACCAGATGCTCCTTGAAGGCGCTGCTGCTTAAGGGTTTTATGGCTCTATCCCGTTTTAGATGTTAGTTACGGCGCTGCTGCTTAAGGGTTGTATGGTTTTATCCTGTGTTAGATGTTAGTCTATGTTAGCACCACCTTGTACTTGTAGTAGTAGTACTGCTAGATCTTCTGCGTAGCAGCATCCCGTGCTTGAAATAAGAATCTGGTTAGCAATCCCAGTTACTGTAGTTTTTCATTTTGCAAGTAGTTGCCTAGTTGATAGAGTACTAAGTGTGCTTAATGTACCCGGATCTGATGTGTAAGATGTTTAATTTTTCGAATATGGATCGTTTTAATAAACATGTGTTTCTGTAGATTCATGTTCATAGTGTGACTTTTACATAACAAAAATGAGACCCCTGAGAACCAGAGGATTTAGATCAATTGCCTAATCATGCAGACCGGAAACAAAACTTCCAACACGGAAGCCGCTTTTTGTTTGGGCTGTTCTCTGTGTTAGTCGGAGACGAAGAGTGTATCATCTCCCACATCACCTGTATATCCTCATATCCTCCACATGCTTCCATGTCTTCATACAGCATTATCAGTCCCTTGCTTTTCTCTGCAATAAATTTAAGCATCAGGAATTGAATATAGGGTGTTTACAACTTGCAAGTATGTTCTGAGAATGCTTATGGATGTTTACTGGTTTGTGAGCCGCGTTCTCCAGTGATCGAGGCTCAGAAACCGCCTCTTTGCAAATATATTAAGGCAGGGCAACCTAGAGTCATAGAAAGCGCCTAGGGAACAACACTTTGCCCAGTTATTGAACATACAAGGTTCTAAATTTCACTGGAAAACTGCCCTGCCACTTACAGTAATCGGGTGCAAAACAGAAACAGTAGTTACCTTTCGCCTGGAGTCTGAGATGTGAAGCAGCACTGGCAAGCGCATCCTTCATTCGGAGAGTGAACGAGTTCTTGAGCATCGAACTGAAGCAGAACCTTCTCCCCTCCATCTGTAGTAGTAGGATTGAAAGCTCATGCTTGATGCTTGCTGTCTATTTATGCTCTCACTCAGTCAACCACTCTTTACCTGAGCCAACTAAAGTTTAATCTAATCTAGTAGCTAAAGAACAAAAACCAGCAGACACACAAGGAAGCAACAATATGCAAGACAAAGAACACACCCTTCAAATCCTGTGCCTATTTTTTTATTTATTTTTCTCATTGACAAGTCATGGCAATTATGCTCTCCTACAGAGGATATTCCATTATAATAGATTATTTTTTTATTGTTTAGAAATACAAAATTAAGTTCAATAAGGATTTTTAGTAACATAAATTGGAAAATTAGATACGGAAATATTCAGACAATTTACAGGGGCCCTAATCAAACGGTTGGTTGGATTTTCTTAAGTGGCTTTGTGCTTGTGATTATCCTCTTTCAATATAATAAAATCCCGTGAAATTGCCTAATCATTGTGTTATTTGTAAAAAATTACTTCTAAGTTTCATATGCATAAATGATATATATGAGCTCCAGAATTCGGACTAGTAGCTTTCCACTTTTTTGTAACTAGAAACGTCTGTTCGGTGTAACAGTACTCAAGTCGCTTACCTCTTAAAATCTAAAGTCTATTACTCCATCTGAAACGACTTCGTCTACATACCAAGTAAACCGCAACTGCTAGATATGTTCAGATCTTGGAGAGATTCAATGATGTATTGTTATATTCAAGTCTCTAGAAGACCAGAACGTTGCCAAGAACAGTTGATTGTTTGGTCAACTTCCCTTTGTCTGGTTTGGAATCATTGTCCTTCAAAGTAGAAGGATGCTCAAAAGTAAGCATGTGGCCTCAACAAACCTTTAGGTAATTTGTTGAGTAAGCATGTGCACTTCAACAAACTCTAGTATCAACCACTGTCACCAAAACTAGGGCACCATTTGTGCTTCACAATCCCCCCTCTTTCTCCGTTCGTAATATTTCCTTCATCTCAATCTCATATACCTATAAAATACCCCCATCATCTCAATCTCATATTCTCACGTCCTATGTAGCATGTTCAATCTCTTCTTCCCAACCCTTCGATGGGATATTCACCAATATATTTACCGCCAAACTTAGGAGAAGATGATATTGAAATGGAGGAACATAATTCGAGCCATGTTATTATCAATTTGTCAATGCTTCCCGAATCATGGTTTATGGTTCACACATAGGAGTAATTTACATCCGAAAAGTCAAGAAAAATAAGCAAGACAGAGAAGTCATATTTTCCTCATCAACCCAAGTTACAAATAAAGAGAATATATCTTTCACATTATAGCGTGACGGAGATATCAGCATAGCACTCCAAAGACCAAAATAAATCGAGGAAATATGGAGTGCAAGAGAATTTAAACATTTGGTCGAAACTAGACTTAAAATATAATATAGAGAGATTGAACAAAAAAGATGAACTTCAGTTGAAGTAAACCACATAAATCCAAAAAACACTAGAGAATTCAAATGCTCCAAGGATCCTAAAATTGAGGTACATAAACTCCAAAAAAACTCAAATAAGGTTTGATGTTTATAGTAAAATAAACTGAAACATGTTTTTCTAAGCGGCAGCTTGGGCAGCAAGCCTCTTCCTGGCCTCCTCGATGATGGATAACTTGATACCCTTGCCCTTGGGAAGGGACACCCATGGCTTAGTTCCCTTTCCGATTGTAAACACATTGCCCAAACGGGTAGCAAACTCGTGGCCAGTGGAATCCTGGACGTGAATAGTCTCAAAGCTTCCCTTATGCTTCTCACGGTTCTTGATCACACCAACACGTCCCCTATTCCTTCCACCAGTCACCATAACAACATTACCAACATCAAACTTGATGAAGTCGACAATCTTGTTGGCCTCAAGGTCAAGCTTGATGGTGTCGTTGGCCTTGATCAAAGGGTCTGGGTAGCGGATGGTCCTTCCATCATAGGTGTTGAGGTATGGAATACCTTTCTTGCCAAACTGAATTGATCGGACTTTGCAAAGCTTAAACTGCACCATCGTAAATTTAAATGAGTCAACTCTTCAATCTTGTCAACACATGAACAGCGACTGGGATTTGTAAGTGAAAGAAACAGCATATAATTATAAATAGAGATTTTTTAAATCTTAGACATAGGTATGCCGGCTAACATAGCACGCAACAGTTATAGGGCGTTCAAATCAAATGGACCAGGAAATAAGCTGAAGGTATCAAACCATGGGTTCTAACTACAGGCTTGAGGAACGTTAGATTTACATTTGAAAGATATCGACTATATAATTGTCAATCGAGAGATCTAAGGTATAACTCCAAAGACTATCAAAACATGCACAAGGAAACAAGAAGAACACAAACCTTAGCTTCCTCATCCCTAACAGAGTGCAAGCGGAAACGTCCCTTGGTGTCATAGAGCAGACGGAAGTTCTCGTTGGTCTTGGGAATAGACACAACATCTACAGAAGCAGAAAAATAATGATAAAACATCCAATGAATGCAACAAACAGAAAACATATCTATCACCCAAGAACAAGTAGTTGGAACGCAATTATAAAAAGATGTTCAACAACAAACATCACTACCAAGCTAATGATCAAGCTAAGATTATATTTCAAGCCTGAGGTGCGAAGAACTGACCCATGAAACCAGCAGGGTAGGTCTTGTCAGTCCTGACCTTGCCATCAACAAGCACATGACGTTGCATGAGAATGGAAATAACCTCACGGTAGGTGAGAGCATACTTGAGCCTATTACGGATAATAAGCATCAAAGGCAAGCACTCCCTGGATTTATGGGGTCCAGATGATGGTTTGGGGGCCTGTAAATCAGAAGATGCAAATACAATAAAATATTACACATGTATTTAAGTGTAGAATTAATATGCCATATGATAGTAGAACGGTAGAGTTAGAGGACATTAGTAGCAGATACTTACAAAAGCACCACCAAGCTTGTCCAACATCCAATGTTTCGGGGCATTGAGCCTCTTCAAATGTTTCTTCAAACCCCTCGCCTGAAATGCAAATAAAAGAAGAGGTAAGCTACATGACAGTGAGAGTATGTACGACTTCATAAGGAAGTTAGAAATAATCTATGCTCCAACGACCACACTGATCTATGTTGTAAAAAAAACACAGAATCAAATCAATCCAGTAATACATAAACTGCAGACAATTACAAATACAAACACAACTCATACACTTGTACACAGCTACCAACATTCGTTGAACAAACAGACTGATAAATATACAATCTAAACAGCTACAGCAGATAAAGCAATGCATCTACGACAACACTGATTGATGTTATAACACAAAAGATAATCGAATCAATTCAGCAGTACATAAACTACAAGCAATTACAAATACAAACACAAATAATAGACTGACTTTCAGCCGAAGGCTTTTATGGATTTGCAAATACAACTAATCTATTCAGCTGGTTCAAAAAGACATATTCAAATCAGCAGAAACAAACATTTCTACAATGGAAGTCCAGAACACAGAAAGTAAGACGGAAAACCTAATGACTAGCAAGGCGTACGACAAATTCAGCTAGAACATAGCTTGAACATACTCTATCAGATCAAAAACGGCAATCTGAACTCACATGAATCTAGAATTAATCTAGCGAAGCAGAACATACAGTGATGATCCATCAGAGAAACCGAAACTCGAAATTTACAGATAGTAGAATAAAAGCTCACCATTTTGTTGAAGAATCGGAGATTGAGAGATCAGCTGACGACGGCTGAGCTGCGATGGGGGGAATGAAGTAGAGAATTAGGTCGAGAAAAGATAAACCTAGTTAACCTTATCATGGGCCGAACTCGAGATCAAGTTTTCTCATCCTGGGCCCAAGCCCAATACGTAAAATTTGCAGTTTTGAGCTAAAGATTTGCATTTTCTTCTTTTTCCTCATTTTACCAACCCATAATTGTATTTTGTTTTTTTTTTTTTTTTGAAAAGGCAAAATTGTATTAATATGTGTACGATGACTACACAATATATGTTACATCAGGGAGTTAATGAGAACCTCCACAAATAATTTACAACCACAACCGACTTTACGAAAACCTCTGTCTAGACCTACACCTG
>JAYMSL010001790.1:0-15974 GCA_036897195.1 Plantago coronopus
AATTAGGTGTTGGTACACGAGTTTATTGATATCATTATGTTGGAAATACACTTTAATGTAACAAGACGACTCTTTTGACTTTTGAACACTTACTCATATTTTTTTTTGAAGCAGCAAAACGAGGATCAATAATGGTTCCAAATTTTCCTCCCGTGATGACTCGAACCCTTGACATAGTTAGGGGGAAAGTATATTACTAATTGAGATGCACTTCGTTGTCTCTTTTTATTCCTCTTATTTTATGTCACTCTTTATATTTTATTAATGCCAAAATTATGTCGTGGCAACGCCACAGGTTATATCTAGTTGATATATAAAGTAAAGTATATGTGTGACTCGAGCAGTCACTACAGTATATCGATTATAATGGAAAGTGTCAAATGCATTCATCAGAGATAAATGGATAATGTTATGGATGCTGATGAACTTGAGCTATAGAGAAGAGAAGATATAGTATCGCCAGTAAAAATCTAGATGTGGTCCATAAAGTCCCTTACGGCCCCTGAGTTCAATGAACTTCAATTACAGATTATAGAGTCCATGTCATTTATAGATCGTGATATCACGAGCCTCTCTTGGTTATAGGAGGGTCATAGCAGATAAAGAAAATGACTAAGCATGTGCATTGTTTATCCGATATAGATATGAATTTGTACCTAAGTTATATGACTGAATGACAAATGTACAGATGTGACTGTAAATGTATAGATATAATAGTAAATGTATATATGAACTATAAGTGCTTTTCTATGATGTGATTGTAAGTAGTTAAGTGACTTGTTACAACTTATATACAGGTTATTAAATAGCCTGTTACTTTATTATACTTATTGAGCTCGCAACTCATCCTTTTGCGATGTTAACTTTTTATAGTTACAAAAGATAGTGATATTTGCATGGAAATGCATATAGAGGTTAAAGCATGGATCAAAAGTCGGCCGGCAGATTTCTAGTCCTTCACCCTCGGTTCATCATTTGCATATCATATTTAGAAAGAATATATTATTATAAAAAGGAGGTTTTACTCATTGAAGCACTAGTATGTGCTTACTGTTTGATGAATCTGTAATTGTCTAAATGTAACTTTTTTATTATTCGCTTCCGTACACACGCTGGCGGATTAGCTTATCCTTAATCGCGTCCAGGGTGTTATTACACTTTTTTTTATCATACGTGAGAGTTGTATCATACTCTCTAATTGTCAATGGTGATCTTTGTGGTAATATTATTGCAAAAAGATATATCAGACAAGGAATTAAACCCTCTTTCGATATCTATTTCTTTTCAACAGTCAAGTCAATCATTACCCTCAACATCATATTTTTACAACATCCTAAACACTACACTTTCAATGCACCCCAAATTTAATGTGTTACTCTGTCACCTAGGTCTACATCCATAAGGCGGGTGAGAATTTTATTTTTAGTGTACTACAAAACAACATCAGCAAATTTGGTGCCACATAATCGACATGCCCTATTATTAGACTGACTTTGTTAGGATTTTGATGAGGATACATTGAGGATTTTGATGAGGATAACCCCTAATACTAACCTCTCTCAAGCTTATGTCTCTAAATGTGGTATCAAGTCCTGTAAACTATAATTAAGTTTTTGTATTTGTATCAAGTGTAGGTTTCTTTAACGTCTGAAGTTAAGCTGAATCAAGAAGATACATAAGACTGTGATGACGATGTTCATCAGGCTGATCCATGTATTGTCTACGTCAAGAATTTATGAAGATCCCTCGGACAAACATCAGATATAAGGTTGCTACAATCGGATTTGATTCCGAGCTGATTATGGCGGTTGGTAACAAACCTAACAACACATACAATTAGGCCCAGTACATCCTGACAAATGTTTTTGAAAGCTACTGCAACAACATGCATCACGACGAAAATGAGTGAGAATTCAATGTGTATAACGACATTTAAAGTGACAACCATATTTGAATTCCCTTATAAATAATTTTGAGGGTTCATTTGAAGATATGTTGGATAATCTCTATTTCGAAATATCATACAAGTAGAATTATCTTCCAGAGACAAAAAGTCATAATCAAATTTATACTTCGCTCCAGAAAAGTTGTAAAAGTAATTGCTTTATGACATTAATACTATCTAAATATAATTTCATTTATTTAGTTCATTGTGATTTCAGATGGAGTAATTTGATTCCGAATAACCCAAAATAAATACGCTAATAAAAGAGTGTAAACCATAATCCGGATGTAGCAACTAAATTTGGAGTTTGGAATAATTAATGAGTACTAATATAAAAATATTACGTACTATCAGTTAATTGGACGAGATTCTGGTGTAGATTTCATAATAATTCATAAACAAACATATCAAAGTGTATGTAAGCTACTGCACATGTTTAAGGTTTCTAGTAACAATGTAACAGATGTAAACAATTTTATATTCCAATTATTTTCGACTAAGTAATGAAATAGTTGTTGTTAAAAAAAAAAGAAGTTATTGCACATGTTTTTATTCCAATATCTCCATTCAAATATTATTACATAATCGTAATTTTTCAAAGAAGGCAACCACTATTATCCAATAGTGCAATAGTACTACAATACACCAGTTATAAAATATTATAACATATTTGTAATGTTTCGAATAACGGATGAAAAAGGCAGAACAAAATTCGGTAAACATTTCCATATATCAAAGGCCATCATCTGCTTATATATGTTGTCCCCAAGTCATACTGTTCGCTCGCACCGACCTGTATACAAAGAAATGTTAGGGACTCCTTAAAGAATGAGAAATGGGCAGTTTTTTTTAAAAATGATATCGTAGTAAATAGTGAATAATTAAGACCAAGAAAGAGTGAAAAGTAAGAAACCATACTGTTATCTCGCATCTAATTTATGGTGAGAACGAGATTCTCGTTAAAGTCCCTCTGCTCTTCCAGTATGTCATTTGCAGACTCAATCGCAGACTCACTACATCCACGCAAAGTAATTGATCGAAGCTCTGAGATTGCTCCAATGTCAGAGGGGATGAACTCCAGTTTACTCATCCGCTCAAGAACAAGGTGTTGAAGACTTGGCAAAGGATTGCCCTCAACTGTCCACTGCTCAAGTTTTCCACTGACAATTTTTAGGTATACCAGTCGAGGAAACTGATCGTCAGACAAGTACCACTCCTTACCATCAATTGAGCACTTGTCGCAATAATGCAACTTTAACTTCTGAAGATTCGGCAACGATCCTATCTTTTTGCCCATTTCTTCCCAGCTGAAAGCGTCCAGATCTAACGTCATCTTCTTGATCGATTGTGGGAAATCTAACTTTGACGTAACTGCCGGGGAAAAACCGTGCACAAAACTGCAGGCGAGTGATTCTAGTTTCTCTAGACGACCAATATTATTGAGATGCTCAGGCACCAACGTCTTGTCCTCATAGCTTACTTTCAAGTGCCTTACATTTGGAATTTTTGCAAGCACGGCTTCCGAACACTTGAAATCCAATACCCTCGACAGTGTATGGAGATTTTCCAACACAACTTTATCTTTCCCGCCCTCGTTCTCACCGAGTGGACCATCCACCTTAAACATCATGACATTCACATGCCTAAGTTGTGACATCTCCCACATTTCACGTGGCAATATAGTATGTGCTCGATAACCAGCCTTTATTGTTTGCAGATTCCAGAGTAGAGATATCAAACTGGGAAACATGGGACTTCTGCAAACAAGTCCGAAATCAATGTATCGTGCATTGAGAAGTTGCGACAAAACTTCTGCGTGATAACTCTCTTCTACACTCCAGATTCGCAACAGTTTTGCAACAAATGGCGGCTTTGGTTTGGATGCAAATGTGCATATGAACGAGCGGATGAATGAAGACGACAACAATTCATCATTGATATGAGAGTAGTCGATATCCTTAGAATTATTACCATGGAGAGCAAACCGACGCTGGTTGTCATAGCCATGTGAAATATTATATCTATCCACATGAACGGCATCAAGGAAATGTTGCTTTTTAGCTTCCGTCAGGCACAAATCCCTCAAAAGATCATGAATCTTGCAGTATTGTATATCTCCTGCGTGATCAAGCATATCATCGTCAACATGTATCAAGTTTCTGCTGATAAGATCTTTTATGTTGATATATGCAATGTCTTCTAAGATTTTTCCACCTGTTGGTTTTAGAAATCCTTCGGCCACCCATAACTTTTTCAGCTCGGAAACACTGATTTTTTGATCCTCTGGAAAAGTCCCAAGGTAGAGAAAACACGGCTTTAAATGGATCGGGAGATAATGGTAGCTTGTACGTAATATTGGAAACCCTTCGGAGGACACACGTGCACTTATATCGTTTGCAATATCTTCCCAATATTTTGGATCCCTAGAACTGGAAAGAACCCCCCCTATCACAGTAATCGAAAGAGGGAGCCCTTTGCAGCTCTGTGCAATCCTTTCACCAGTTTTCTTCAAATTCGGTGGACAACTGTCTTCGCCAAATACTTTCCTCTGAAGAAGATTCCAACTTTGATCATCACCAAGAAGATCCATCTTGTAAGTATTCGAGGAGCATATTTCTTTTCCAAGTTTCAAATCCCTTGTGGTAATCATAACACGACTTCCTTTTGCTTCATCAGGAAGTCCCATCTTGAGTGCATCCCATGCCCTAAGAGACCATATATCGTCGGCTACAATTAAATACCTACGACCCAGTAGGTGTTTATGCAACAGAATGCCCATTTCTTCGACCGTTGTCTTTTCATCTAGATTGCCTTTAACATCTAATTGACGAAGAAGGCCAAACATAGTTTTCTGCAAATTTATATCTTGCGATATTGTTATCCAACCAACAAGGTCAAAGTGTTTCTTAATTTGTTGATCATCATAAAAATGTCGCGCAAGTGTAGTTTTACCAATTCCACCCATTCCAGTAATTGGAATGAGCTCCCGTTTTGTTTGTTGGGCGTCAGTAAGCTTCTCCATGAGTCGATCTACCAAGGAATTGTCGAGTACCATTGTTGAACCCTCTGTTTGAGGAGTTACAGGTGTGACAACAGCCGTTAAGACTCGTGGTTGCTTGTCGTTAGATATTTCAATCTTCACAGCCTTCTCTCGTATATTTCTCATCTGTTGAATCACTTCTTGTAGTACTTGACAGAATCTGTCATTGAAATCCGTTTCGTTATTACTTTTGGATCTAGCACGAATATCATCGACAATGAGTGATTCGATTCGATCTTCAGCTGCAAGAACCGTAACAGTGATTTCACTCTCCAAAACTTCTCCTTCAGTCCTACCTTCATTTGAATAAGCTTCCAGAAACTTAAGAAAGAAAACAATATTCTCCTCAAGGGTTTCAAGTAGCTTATCGACAGAGATTAGATTGCGATCAAGGTGTAACTTGATTGGCTTCATGAGATTCATTAATGAAACTAAACCTCCATATGCGGCCATCGCTGTCTCTCAAACCTGTTCCAATAACATTTAAATTTAATTATTCGACTTAGATGTACGATAGTGTTATAGTGGTAAGCATACTTATCGGCATAAAGAGTTAAAACATATGCAAAGTTTGTAATATATTTATATGATACACAATTTTGGCACCTCCGCACCAATAATATTGCCAAACTCAGGGGCGGAGCCTGGAAATTTTTATGGGTAGTGCTATGTGGTAGCCGAATTTTATATTGAACTTGATATTAAGTTAAGCTTTACTCTTTTACGAAAAATATTATTTTGAAAACTATATATTGTATAAATAGTCCTTATGTTTCACAACATAGATTTAAATATTAATTTTGCTATTATATATTGACAATTAATTTGGAGTCAAATGGACTATTAAAAATGAAATAAATCCTTCCTTAGTAGACAAACAGGACATTTCTCATTTACGTTTGCCTTGAACTAAATCATAGTACCCCTTAAAATCTCACAAGATGGGTGTGGCTAAAGACACCTGTAGTACAAATACTCTGTGTTTTCAAACCCGGTGGGTCGACCCGAACTCGGAGGCCTGCTGGGTCTGAAAGTCCAAAAACCCAGAAAAACCCAAGACCCACTGAAAACCTGGTCGACCCGCCAAAAACCCGGTCGACTCGCCAAAAAACCGTTCAGACCCGGTTAAAACCCGGGTGAACCGGTAAAAAAAATCAAAATAGTTTTGACTTTTACCCTAACTCCTAAGCCGTTTCTTTTCTTGCCTAGTTCATCTATAAAACTAATTGTGTGATATAAATCATACACCTAATCTATTAGTCCTAACAATAGACGTGCTTTTTTACCAAAAATAAAAATAAAAATAATCAATGCAAATGAAAAATTCGATTTGCAATATACTTGATTATGCAGAGATAAAATTGTACTAACATAATTATATTCGATTAAAAAATGATTTACAATTGTTTGACAATTTTGATGTTATTATTTATTTGAATAGTTGTTCGGCAGTTTGAGATTTTGAGTGACACTTGTAGTATTCTATCATTGTGATTTGTGAGACAATATTTATGTTTTATAGATGGGTCATTAACTCATTTCTTACTAATTTCTATAATTATAGTTGAAATATATTATATAATATTAAAATATAATTTTACGTATTTATGTGCCGACGAGGATCGACCCGGGTTGACCCATGGCTTTTTGACCCGGGAGGTCGTCTGGGTCTGGTTTTCAGAACACATGAAATACTACCTCCTCCCCTCGAATCAATCCTATTTTAAATATGTTGAAAGTCAATGTAGGTATTTTGGATTGCATCATATATAGACGAGCGTGTCGGTTTATATGGAGGATCTAATGCAAACCTTATAGTTAAAGATGATCAAAACGGTTGAACCAAATAAATTAGTCCTCAGTACATATAATTAATAATATAACACTCTTCCGCCGAGTCGGAAAATTTTCATTTTGGTACTTATTTTACATATGAATGTTTTATAGTGATATATGGTGATAGCCGATCATTTCACGTTAATTCAAGGTAAAAAAATGAGGGGTAGAGAGAGAAAATATGAGAGCAAGAAAGGAAAGTACAGTTTTCAAAATCAAAACAGGAAGGGAAGGTCATCGAATGGAATCTCCGCCCAGGAGATTGCGGCCACCTTATTCCGGCCAAGTGAGGAATGGAGAAGGCGTACTAATAAGCACACCACGGCTTTGCACATCACCAAATTCCCCTCTGACTGGAATGAGAGAGACATCGCACAGATGGTGGGGCAATACGGGAAGGTCCGGAATTCTTTCGTACCGACGAAGCTCAATCGAATGGGGAAAAGATTCGCTATTGTTAGGGTTTCAAGGGAGGAGGATGTTGATTTCATTGTTGAATGTCTGAAACGGGTTTGGGTGGGTACATATAAAATCCTCGCCAACATCTCGAGGTTTCCCGATGAAGAAAGACGACTGGGAAAGACGACGGACAGTGAGCGGAATCCTAGAAGAGACACGGCGGCATTTTGGTTAAGGGAGAGGCGAGGATCGATGCTAGAAAGGGGGCGGTCATTAGAGAAGAAAGGAAAAATTGCTGAAAAGGGCAGGGACCAACAGAGACATCTTCTGCCTAATTGATTTAATGCTGATAAGAACAAACCGGGTAAGCCTATAGCGAAGGGTTGGGACAATAAGAAACCTTTTCTGCAGAATCGATTTGAGGTTCTCAAGCATGAACCAAACCGTAATGAGTGGGTACCCCGAAATGTTGGTAAGGAGGCAGTGTTGAAGAAAACCAAGGGGGCAGAATCACAGAAACAGGGAGCAGTCGTTTTTCAGAAGGCTGAGATGAATCGAGCTTTGGGGGTAGAAAGTTCTAAACAAGGAGCTGCAACCAAGAGGAAGGTTGATATCCTTTGCCACTCTCCAAAGATTCCGCAGCTATCAGAAGAGTGGGAGGGGACTGGTGATAGATCGAAGGTGATCAAGGGGACATTCAAAGAGGCGGAAAATTTCATCATTGGGTCTATTGCGGATCGTACTACGATTGAGGAAGTTGAGGTGGTGTTGAAAGATAAAGGTTATGATATTAGATCCATTGGGTGGTTTTCCCCGAGAGAGGTTGCAATCCTACCGGGCACTTGGGAGGAAGGAACAAAACTTATTGAAGGGAAGAAGGGGAGTTTGAATGACTACTTATTGAGTTTGTGTAGATGGAGGCAAGGGATGGTGACTCTGAAGAGAGTAGCTCGATTAACCATATACGGTATGCCCTTGAATTGGTGGTCGGATGAGGAATTCACTAGGGCGGGAGTGAGATTTGGTACGGTGCTTGAAGTGCTGGATTCGGTGGCTCTGTCCAAAGATTTGATAAGAAAGTTATATTGGTCGAAACCTCAATCTTCGAGTGCATTCGGGAAAGGATTGCTCTCTACAAGAATGGTGAGTAGGGCTGAGCATAAACGGACCGAACCGAGAAAACCGACCGAGAACCGAACCGAAAAAACCGAACCTAAGAAATTCGGTTCGGTTCTCGGTCCATATAAATTCTCAATTTTCAGTTTTCGGTTCCGTTCGGATTTTAACCGCCGGTTTTCGGTTAAAACCGAGAACCGATCACTTATTATATATTTTTTAAAAAATTTATTATTTTACCTAATATACCTAAACCTAAGCCTTTCTACCACTCATTTCAATTTCAGATCTGCAATTGCAGATCCAAGCCGCCCCTCCTCGCCACAGCTCGCCTAGTCGCCTCTCTACCCCTCTCCCGCCGCCTCCACCCTCCCGCCACCCTCCACAGTCGTCGACCCCCCTACTCACCAGTCACCGCCTCCGCCCTCACCAGTCACCACAGGCTTCGCGCCTCTGCCTTCACCACTTCACCAGTCGTCCCCCACTTCCAGTCTCCACCACAGCTCCGTTCGCCGCCATCCTCAACAACGGATTCCTATTTTAATTGAGTTCAGTTGTTATTCTTGTTCTTTTTCTGTGACTGTGAGTCCAGTTCTTATACTTGTTCAGTTCTGTACTTATGTTCTTGATAATTGAGTTATGTTTCCGACTTTCAGAGTTTCAGATAATTGAGTTCTATTTTAACTCATGTTCTGTTTCTGTATCAAGTTCTGTTGCAATAGTTAAACAATAATGAGTCATGTATCAAGTTCTGTGTCAAGACTGTGAAAATTGAAGAGAGAACTGGAAGGTTAGACTTGAGAGTAATTCGATTATTCTATTTCTTGTGTAATTCGATTATTGAACACCACTTGACTTGATAGTTGAATGTTTTATATTTGATTTTTTTTAAATCGGTCCAAAATCGGTTATAACCGAAAAAACCGAAAATCGATCGGTTAAAACCGAAACCGAACCAAATTGGTTCGGTTCTCGGTCCACAAAAAATGGGAATTTCGGTTTTCGGTTTCGGTGCGGTTCGGTTCGGTTCTGGACCGATGCTCACCCCTAATGGTGAGGTTTTCTCAGTTTGGGCTATCGAAGAAGGAAGTTCGGGAGGAATTATCAAATCGGGATCGACGTGCTGTTGTAAGTGTCGTGGAATGTCGCCGGTTTGGGGTGTGTCGGAGCCTAGCAGTGATGAAGAGGACTATAAAGACGCGTCCGATGGGTCCTCGGGGGAGGATTCGGATGGCTCGTGGGAAGTAGACTCTATAATGAGAAATCAATTAGCTCAAGAACATGGCTCTCCGAAGGGTATACAAGTTGAGAATGATGAGGACGATCTATACGATGCAGCGCCAATTACAGAGGATGATCTACCAGTCAATAGAGTAGATCAGGTGGTAGAGGATGGCCAATTTCCAAAGGGAGAGTCTGGAGTTAAAATAACAGGGGCAAATAAGGTAGTGGAATCAAATTTAGATGGTGATGAGGTCGATGGTGGTGTGGTGAAGCGGGGAAAGGACAAGGATCCGGGTGGTGATGTGGTCGTAGGGGTTGCTGAAAAGGATTCGGTTGGTGTTGAGGTCGAAGGGGATGTAGTAAAGCTGGGGTGAGTGAAGGCTTTATTGGATGGGAATGAAGTGAGACATGATGATGGGATTTATAAAGACAGCACTAAAGCTGATCATGCAAAATTAGTGGAGGATTTTAATAAGAAGAAAGATGACACAACTACTGGTATTGCACGTGGTATTGGAAATATTGTGGGGAGCTCCATGGTCAAAAGTGATAGTGGGATTAAGCTGGGGGATCACATAAGTGGTGACATTAATGTCAAAGACGTGGAAGTGACATGGGGGGACACGGGCACTGTCTACATGGAGGAATTGGACCCTTTTAATCTAAGCCCAATTATCAAGGCACATGGGGTTTCTTGGGGTTGTCATACAAGATTCCAGTTGGATGTTGGGGATGGTGATGAAGACAATTCGATTTTTGCTAGCCCCAATGAATATTTTTCTGATCCTGATAAACAGAAGCTTAGGATTGGCCAGGTGGGTGAGGAGAATAAGAGAGGGAAAACTGTCAAGAGAAAGAGAAAATGTAGAAAGATCTTGCCTAAGTCGCTCACCTCTCCCGTTTTTATCAGTCCTCGACAGTACCGTGCTGATTCTGAGTTGGAGGCAGTATTCGACGACTTCGGGATCTCTCCTGGAGATATTGATGCAGTGAATAGGAGGGTTTGGCGTAAGTATGCTGAGGATCACATTAATTCCCAATGGGTTACCGGGAAGAAGTTAGGATTCTTTGAGGAGCACAATAAGGAGGAAATTATTGGTTCGTTGACCAATATGGAAGCAAGGGACGAGTTAGTATGTGGGATCTCTATTTTTAGAGATGAGTTGAGGACGGTCAATGGGGACAATGCGGATTGTTAGCTACAACATACGAGGTTTGGGAGAGATGATTAAAAGGAGAGACATAAGGGAGCTAGTGGAGAAAGAAAAGGTGGAGTTTCTTTGTATCCAAGAATCTAAAAGGGAAGTTGTGGATAAGCGATTGGTTGTCCAACTTTGGGGTAAAGAGGAAGTGGATTGGGTTTACAGTGGATCTAATGGAGCCTCCGGTGGCTTACATTGCATGTGGGATACTTCGGTCTTTTCTAGAACGTCATATTGGGGAGACAACCGGGCATTAGGTATGGAAGGACTTTGGGATGGAGTGTTGGTCAATATTGTTAATGTCTATGCTCCTAGTACGACTCCCGAAAGGCGGGTCCTTTGGTCTGAATTACAAATGCTTTCTCTCGTAGTGTGTGCAAAAGGTGGTGTATCTGTGGTGATTTTAATGCGGTTCGGAATATTGGGGAGAGACGTGGGAGTGGTGTGGTGCATAATAGTCGGGATATTAACACCTTCATTGAAGATCTTGGTCTTGTTGACCTTCCCCTTGGGAGACGGAAGTTCACTTGGTATAGACCAAATGGTTCTTGTTGTAGTCAGTTGGATAGATTTCTACTTTCTCCGGAGTGGATGGTTGCTTGGGGTGATCTATCTCAAGAAGGGCTAAAGAGAAGTGTATCCGATCATGTTGCTATTAGATTGAAAGTGGATGGTAGAGATTGGGGTCCGAGGCCTTTCAAATTCCTTAATGGGTGGTTAAAAGATAAGGATTTCCACTTGTTTGTCAAGAAGGAGTGAGAAAGCTACAAGGTTGATGGTTGGGGTAGTTTTGTGCTTTTGGAGAAACTTAGAAGGTTAAAGGCGGCCTTCAAAAGATGGCACTCATCGAATTATGGGAAGCTTGAGTTGCGGCTCGAGGAGGAATCAAAATGTTTGAATGACTTGGATATGCGCATGGAGCTAGGCCCATTATCCCCGACCGAATGCTCCTCTAGGCGTGCCCATCAAGACAAGCTACTTGAACTTAAGTCTCTTGAATGCAATATTCGCTTCCAACAAGCTCGGTCTAAGTGGTTCAAGGAAGGTGACGCTAATACGAAGTTCTTTCATGCGATTGTTGCTAGGAAGGGTAAGTCTAACATGATCAATGGCATTAGTGTTGATGGGAAATGGATTGAAGAAGTGGGGGACCTTAAAGAGGTGGCTAGACTTCATTTTGCACGCCTATTGTCATCCTCGGATAGGCCTAGGACGAAGTCCATGGGGATTGAGGGTTCTAAGTTGTCTAGGGTATCTTGCTCATGGTTGGAAAGGAAATTGGATGAAAGTGAAGTTAAACAACCGGTTTGGGATTGTGGGCTTGATAAGAGCCCGGACCGGATGGATTCAACTTCCAGTTCTATCGCCATTTTTGGGATACCATCAAAGTGGATGTTATGAAGATGTGCAATGAGTTTCATTCGAACGGAAAGCTTGTGAGGGGGTTCAATAACTCTTTTATTACATTAATCCCAAAGAAGAAGAATCCGCTGTGTCTTGATGAGTTCCGACCGATTTCCTTGATTAGTGGAATGTACAAAATCATAGCAAAGGTTCTCGCTAATAGGTTATCCCATGTCTTGGAGGAAGTGATTGATCCTAGCCAATCGACTTTTGTGGGAAAGCGGCACATCATGGATGGTATTGTGGTGGCCAATGAGGTGGTCTTGGAGGCTAAACGTATGAAGAAGGAAATCTTCCTTTTTATGGTGGATTTTGAGAAAGCCTATGATTCCGTGAGTTGGGAATTCTTAGATGAAATGCTTCAAGTGTTGGGGTTTGGGTCGAAATGGAGAAAGTGGATGAAGGAGTGCATATCTTCTCCTTGGATTTCGGTTTTGGTAAATGGAAGTCCGTCTAAAGAGTTCAAGCCTTCGAGGGGCTTAATACAAGGGGATCCATTGTCTCCTTTCCTTTATTTGGTGGTGGCGGAGGGGCTCAATCGGATGATGGCGAAGGCTTGCTTGAATGGGGTCTTTCTACCGGTTCGGGTTGGAGGTTTGAATGTTGAGGTTTGTTCACTTCAATTTGCGGATGATACCATCTTTATTGGGGAAGCTAATGATGACAATATTCTTGTGGTGAAGAGTATCTTGAGGTGTTTTGAGTTATTTTCGGGGTTGAAAATCAACTTCAAAAAGAGTAGTCTCATGGGCATCGGAGTGGAGGCGGAAAAGGTTAAGGCATGGGCTAGTCGTCTCAATTGTGGGGTTGGTTCACTTCCATTTTCTTATTTGGGTCTCCCTATTGGTGCATATCCTAGTAGAAAAGGCACGTGGAAACCGGTAATTCAAAAGCTTCGGAGTAGAGTTTCCTCTTGGGAGAACAAGCTTCTTTCGTTTGGAGGAAGAATTATTCTTCTTAATGCGGTCTTGGCCTCGCTCCCGGTATACTTTCTATCCTTCTATGTGGCTCCCGTGGGTGTAGTTGAAGAGATGAGAAGCATCCAACGGAATTTTTTGTGGGGCACTAAGAAAGGAGGTGGGAGCTCCAAAATTCCATGGGTAAGTTGGAATATGGTGTGCAAACCTAAGGAATGTGGTGGCTTGGAAGTCAAAGACCTTCAATCCTTTAATTGTGCACTCATGGGCAAGTGGGTCTCGAACCTTATTCATGGTGGGGAGGCCTTGTGGATTAAAGTATTGGAGTCGAAGTATGGGGAGGTATTGCGTAGTATAGATCTTGTGAGAAATGGAAGTAGACCTCCTAGCTCTTGGTCCTCTTGGTGGAGAGATTTAATTTTGAAAGTGGGTGCTAAAGAGAGGTTTGTTCAAAACTTCAAAAGAATAGTAAGTAATGGGAGGCACACCTTGTTTTGGGAGGATGAATGGATTGGTGAGGGTATTCGACTTAGGGATGAGTTTCCTAGACTCTTCCTTCTTGACATGGATAGGAAATGTGTGATTGCAAATCGGGTCATTTGTTCATCTTCCGGAAATCAATGTGTGTGGGATTGGAGAAGAGGATCGGATGGTGGAGTTGGAAGGGATGGTCATGAAATTTCGGCTCCTCAACTCCAATTCCGACAAGTGGATTTGGGATAGTCCTAATGAGTGTGTTTATTCGTCTAAAGATGGCTACCGGGTGTTCTCCAACTTTCAAGGGGAGGACACAAGTGCGTTGGGGGTCAAACTGGAGTTGATGTGGGAAGGGGATGATCCATTGAAAATTAAGGCGTTTTGTTGGAAGGCTCTCTTGAATCGTATCCCCACCATGGATAACCTCTGGCGTCGAAGAGTGGTTACAAGTACCCCGGAAACCACTGGCTTATTTTGTGGGGAGTGTGAGGAGAGTGCAATTCATTTGTTGAAGGATTGCAAGTTTGCTAAAGGGGTGTGGAACAAGGTTGGGAAATGGGTGAATAGAGCGATGGGGACGGGAGTTGATCTAGCTTCACATCTTGAGCTCTTTGTAGCGAATTTAAGCAAAGAAAAAAGGAAAATTGGTGCTTCTATTTGGAAGTGTATAGTTTGGGAAATTTTGAAAGCGCGAAATGGGGTGAAATTCAAGGGTGAAATCCCTTGTCCGAAAAAGGTGATGGAGAGAATTATTCTAGCCACTTGGAATTGGAAAATGTACAAAAGCAAAGGCAAGGGTCATTGTGTGATTAATTTTGGACATTGGTTGTGTAATGTTGAGGGGTGTGTTCTGTGAGGAGACGTTTGACTGGGGAAATTGTGCTTTGGTGGGCATCGGGATTGTGATTTGAAATTGGTGGGGGCAGTGTTTTTAGGTGTGGGTCGGTTATGGCAGAGGCACTCATGTGGCTTTTTTGGTTGTGGGATAAGCATGCATTTTATTGGGTGGAAGGGGTCACATGGGCAGGGACCATTTTGGAGGTGAGGATTGGCGTTAGTGGTGGACTTGGGATCATTCCCTTAGTTCCTAGTGGCCCCCTGGCTCTATTGTATATCCAGGTTGTATCCTTTCCTTATACCTTTGTAGCTTGCTCGTCGTTGATTGTGTGTGCGGTTTGTGCTCCAGGCTGACCACCTATTTTGTGGTCAACATTCACCTACTTTGTGAACTGGAGGTGTTTTTGCAGTTTCATTGAGTTTTTGGAGTCTTGATCGCCTTTTGTAGTTTGGTTGTTCTCTAGCACCGTGGATTGACATGAATCTCCCCTCGGAAGCTTGATTAGGGGTGAATTGCCACCCCGTACTCCCTAACTCTTGGCCGTTCCGCCTTTCTTGGAATTGGACTTACTAGACGAAGGGTAGGATCAAGATTTTACGCCTCAATAAATTAGGTTATCATTATCTCTATTTTCTTGCCCTTCCTCTTTGTCTTTTGTGATTCCTCCCGCTTAGCTCCTCTCACTGGACTCTGGTTCATCCTAAGTGTTTGCTTGGTTGTATGAATTATCCCCGCACCCTGAACTGGGAGTGAACTTTGTGGCTCGGTTTCCCAATTGATTATCGAGGTTGGGTGAGAATTTTGGCCTTCCTGGTGGGCGTGAGCCAGGTCCCTGTTCATGTTTCGTTGTTTTTTCTCCAGGTTCCGGCTTCTGATGGTTTGTTCCTTATTGGTTTCTGTATTAGAGAAAATTACCTAGAGGGACTACTTCCCAACTTCATTTACCATGAGGGCCTAGTCCTTTTTTTTTCTTTCATTTTAAGGCAAAACAGTGTTTTATATTAAATTCATACCCTTTATACCCCTCAACTCAAATTAGTCCAATTTCAAATATAACTTGAGTCCAAAATTCAGTCCAAGAGTTCTCCTCAACTCAAGAATTCAGTCCAAAAATCCATATGCAAAAATTCAGTCTAAAAATTCATGCTCTCTATGCAACTCAACTAAAATCAGTCCAATATTCTTCTCCACTGCAAATTCTGATTTTATGATTTCTGAATTTCACAAAAGTAAACTTTTAATTTCATGATTTTCGAATGAAGGAATGTATATACTTCAGTGTATACATATATACAAGTGTATATATCCGGATATATACATATATACAAGTGTATATATCCGAATATATACACATATACTAGTATATACCCATATACTTTGAATATACTCAATAAAAATAAAAAAAATAAAAGAATAAAAAGATTTTTTCAGATCTGAGAGGTGGGTTATGTGGTGGACGAAGGAAGCTGGAGGGAGGCGAGGGGGAGGTGGAGGGGGGCCGCGGCGGGTGGTGAGGTGGGGGGTGGGGGGGGGGGGGGGGGGGGGGGGGGGGGGGGTGGAGGGGGGGGTGGGGGGG
>JAYMSL010001791.1:0-15967 GCA_036897195.1 Plantago coronopus
CATGTCTCAGGTAAACTGCACCTCCTGCTTATTCCATTGACTTTTTCGAAACTTCTTCAATTTATTGTGTGGAATTTTCAATTCAGAATGTTGAATGTTTTATGTTTGATTCATGATCATGGGGTTCTTCAAAGGGTTTATTTTGTTATAGTCGGAAAATATGGTGATGATCTTGATTGGTAAAGTGTATTTAGAGCTGGACGGAATACTTTTGTACTGTGTTTCGGTGGATTTTGTTTCTTTCGTACTGAGGTGCAAGTTTATTTGGGTGTGAAATTGATTCGATCCATTTCTTGTTTATGTGATACAGACTGTTGAGCTCAAGGTTGGCATGTCATGCCAAGGCTGTGTTGGAGCTGTTAAGCGGGTCCTTGGAAAAATGGAAGGTAAGTTTGAAACAACTCTTGATTGATTGGCGGCGATTTGTTCTTCTTGTGGATTTTGTGAGTTAGTTCTGATGCATTGTGTGGTATGACTGAGAGCATTTCTATAGTAGCCGTCGTGATTTCGATTCTCAATAGCAATTGTTTTATCTAGGAAATCTGTGAACCTGGTATAGGAGAGCATCTGTTTTACGTCTCACCTTCGCATAGGTGATGCCTGAATTATTGTTAGGCATTTTTAGTTCGAATAGTTTACCTGATGGCTGATCATTATATGGTTTGACTTATTTTGTTTTCCTTTAAATATTTATAGCAGTGGTCTGTAGTAAGGTCATATCATTTTGTTGATGTAGCATAGACGCATAGTCAAGGAAGCTCGCTCATCCATTGTTGTTACCAGAGTTACTAAGTTTTGCTGTTTTGAAACGTATTTTAATACCAATCCACCTATGCTTGGACCTAATTAAGCAACTTGTGACACTTGTTGGAATCATATAGTCCCATGTCTCATGTAACATGAATATGGTAAAACGAGCTACCTCGCATGTAGTGTTTGTTTTCTCTAGCTTTCTGAATTGATTATAGATTAGAAACAAGGATTTTAGTTTTGCAGGTGCAACTTTTTAGTTCTTGTTCTGCAAAATTAAGCTAGTTAATGTTATGAGTTGAGGGCCTTTTGTCTGTACATTATTTTCTAGCTTTCTGCATCTTTCATCTCTTTCCCCCCTCTAAAATATAGCACTTATGTGAACAGAGAGGAGGAAAGGTTCCTGTAATCATATAATTTCCTATTAATTTCAGATCACTATACATAATCCTTAACCTTGGGAATCTGTTATTGAGCAGGTGTTGAATCATTTGACATTGATATTGAGAAGCAAAAGGTGACTGTGAAAGGCAATGTTGAGAAAGAAGCAGTTCTGCAGACTGTTTCAAAGACTGGCAAGAAAACTGAGTACTGGGAAGAAGAGGCTCCCGCAGCCGAGCCAGAAGTAAAGCCCACTGATGCTGCAGCAACTGTGCCAGAAGCAAAGCCTACTGAGACTCCAGCACCGGAGCCAGAATCAAAGCCAACCGAGGCAGTTGCTGCTGCATAATAGTCTTGTCCGTGGTTATAAATGTATTGGCTATCATACTCGTTTCTTGAGTCATGTTGCACTTTATATGGTTTATATGGTCTGCACTAGCTTAATGGTCTATGCTTTATGAAAAGAAGTTGGCATATTGTTGTAAGTTGTAACACAGGAAGGTTTCTACAGAGTATTGGTTTCTTACTGTGATGATGATGATTGCTAATAATATCTGTGTGAACTGCACATGATTATGCCTAATACCAGCAAGTGCCAGTCTAGTATACATGATGAGACTAATGATTAAATTAAGGGCTGAAGTTATCATCTTTACAACTTTGAACTTCATGAAAGCTCTGAATCTGCATAGGAAGATGATACTGAGAAGGAGCATGATTGATATGCGGAAGTGCCCCAAAATCGAAAGCAAACATTACTCAGAATAAAACACACAACGATTTATATGGTTTGATGGATGATGATAGTGATAGTGATAGTGATTAGTGAAGAATGAACTCCTTCGCATGTAGATGCGTTTTAGCACTATTCTATCTCCTCCAGGACGTCCACATATAATGACATAGATTTGAGTATAACCACCTCCACATATACTGGCAGACAATTGAGTATAACAAATCGGTGGATTCTGCATAACGGGGAGCACTCAGTGCTGATCTGAACCGATTCATTGCTAGTTTATGAGAACTGTGATCCCTAGATCAAGAGGTAAAATTTCACCTCGGGACAGGTGCGTGTGCACCTCCCTCTTACTATTAACCTGACTCTCACATGGGCTCACTTGTGAATAGTGAGGGGGAAGTGAGAGTCATAAGCTGGTCCAGCGGTTGAGGAATGGAGTTGAAAGTCATTGCAAGCTATGTTTTCAGACCCGTCGGGTCGACCGTGAACCGGAGGCCTACCGGGTCCGAAGGTCCAAAAACCCGGAAAACCCCAAGACCCGCCAAAAAACCGGCCAACCCGGTAAAAACCCGGGTCGACCCAGAAAAAAATACGAGAACAAAAGCGGAAAGCCCTAGTCTCCGCCTTTCTCTTCAGACTCGTTTTTCTTCTTCTCCCACGCAGGCCGTAGCCCTCCCAGCCGCTGCCGAATGAAGGACATGGCGTCGAGAATCAAGATTAATCACTTGTAGTTATTTTCTTGTGACTTTGTTCGAGTGAACTTTGCTTTTGTTATTTATTTGAACACTTGTTTGACAGTTTGAGACTTTGAGTTACACTTGCGTATTTGAACACTTGTAGTATTCTATATTATTGTGATATTTGAGACAATATTTTATGTTTTATGTATGGATCATTAACTTATTTATTACTAATTTCTATAATTATAGTTGAAATATATCAAATAATATCAGAAATATAATTTTACATATTTATATATCGACCCGGGTCGACCCGGGTTGACCCCTGGTTTTTTGACCCGGGAGGTCGTCCGGGTCAATGTCCGGGTCTGGGTTTCAGAACATAGGTCCTGTTCCATCTGGTATTCTTCCAGAAAAAAGTTCAGGCCGTCTTCTTCTCATAAGCAGGTCCCCTAACTTTATGCAATATTCAATTTGGTCCCTGCACGTCCTTAAGGTTTCCAGACTCCATTGAAACACCTCAAAACGCAACAAAGGTATCATAGTCTGTAAACTAACATTCTTCTCCATTCAAATTCGATCAAGAAACATCAAGAGTTCGTCCAAATTTCAAAAGCCCAATTCGTAAAATCGATTCCCTACCCAAGCTTATAAACCGCCATGGAACCCCTGTCCAACATCTGAGATTCTGACCTCGGTTACCCCGACTCCTCCTCAGCTTCTGGCTTCCAACTCCCAATAATCGATTCCTGGAATTGTGATTCAGTCCATGCGTCGGTTTCCGAACGGGAAAAAGAAACCCAAAAAAGGAAGGTTTCTTATTCGAATGGGAAATCCATTTCCTACTTCCTTGCTTCACTCGAATTATCACAGAAGTGTTGGTTATAAATAGAGACGTCTCCAGCTCCAAATCCCTCACAATTCAATTTCTCAATTCAAGCTTTCTATTGTTCTTCTCACTGCAGACCAAACCAAAACCCTCTCCTCGACTCCGAAACCACCAAATTCAAGAACCGAAAGAAAAGAAACGTTGATCGATCATGTCTTCCTCAACTGAACAATCCGCGAAGAAGATGATTAGCCTGTGCAGTTCAGACGGCCAGAGATTCGATGTGGAAGAAGAATTTGCAAAGATGTCTGTCCTCATCAGTAACGTGCTTGAGGAAGATTGTGGCGGTAACGTCATCCCAGTTTCGAACGTGAACGCTAAGAACCTGTCGGTTGTGATCCAGTACTGCAAGACGCACGGTTCTGATCAGGTGGATGAGGCTCGCAAGAAACAGCTCGATGATAAGTTGGTGAAAGAGGACCTCCCGACATTGTTCGAGCTCATTCTGGCAGCAAACTACATGGACATACAAGGACTTCTTGATCTTCTGGCGCAGGCCGTGGCTGACAGAATCAAGGATATGAAAGTCGAGGAAGTTCGTCAGATTTTCGGCATTGAGAATGATTATACAAAGGAGGAAGAAGACGCCATTCGTAAAGAGAACCAATGGGCCTTCGACCCCTAATTCATTAATTTCATAGCTCCAATATATTCTCTTTTAATTGTTTCCTCCTGTCATGTTTCTTCAGTTGTTTCCTGATACTGCTTTTATTAATTGAATTTCTTCTTTCTGCAATTTCAGTTACGAGTTCGCTGTTATAATTTTTAATAATCGTGTTCCTCATTGAATGACGAGAAATCGCATAACACGTACCCCGTGTTTCACGTTCTATTCTAATATTTTGTCCCTTACATGACTTTATTAAATTTTCAACGCGACATGTTTAGTAACCTTATCGCTTGATGAGATGTTAAGAACATAACCGCTAGTACACTCCCGAAATTCATTCTCGTGAAGTTCATGAAAAATTGAACAAAAAATCACGCCAGATACCAAATTCTGAATAACCAAACGAACATGTCAATACTTCCACAATCCTGCTCGTTATATATGGACCGATATTAATTGGACATTGGTGTAGCAACTTGTGATTTGGCTCACCTAGATTCACTGCAAATATATATTCTCCATGACTCCAACAAGAGTTTCTTTTCTTTTTTTAAAAAACGAGACTAGAGTTTTTTTTTTGTTTTTGTTTTTTTATTGACATCACAAAAAAGTTTACATGGACACGTTTATGGTTCTTTTTCTCTCATCGGTGGTCAGAACTCAGAACTTTCTTTCTTTTAGTCTATACTCGTGACCTGATAGACAATTTTGATAAATTGGTATCCAAATTTGTGGCGTATACTACATTATGGACATGAAACGTGTTATAAAATGCCCACGGGTTTTAACTTTTACGGCATGCAGGCACAAAGTAGTAACTTATTACTACAGTATGTACACACAATTAAGTTGCGATTTTTCTTTTTTTTTTAAAAAAAATTAATTAGCGCTCAAGTAGTGCTATAATTGAAAACGAAACGTATCTCAATTAATGAGATTATTCACTTCTAATTAATAGGTTGGAATTTTGAGACACTCTTTGCCAAAAAAAATAGTGTACTTCCTCTGTCACGCTCGAAACTTCCCGTTTTGTTATTTTAGGTGTCTCATTTAAAGCTTCCAATTTTCATTTTGTGACATACTAGTTCTACTCACAACAAGAAATATATTTAAAATTAACATATCCCACTAACTTTTCAAACTCACTAACAGTAAATATATCTATTTTCAGACCCTTTTTTCCACTACTAATACTTTACTCAAAAGTAATCATCCATTAAATTGGTTGATTGTAAACTCAAATGAGAAGTTTCGGACATGACAGAGGAAGTACTATAATTGGTTTTTTTAATAGTGGAGTAACGTTGCACACAAATGACACATTATATTTAATGAAAAACCGCATATGTTAATACAAAAGTAAGTGTTTCAATGTATAACTTAGGTCGTGTCCAATATATATAACTGTGTAGTATAACCGTTTATAGTATATTTTTTTATATATATACTTTATGATTTTGCACACATGTTTATAGTTAAACATCTATAATTTAAGTAAACGTAATTGTTTTAACTTACCATATCTGTTGTGTCTAAAAATGAACAGTTAGCCTAATTGAGAAATCATGAAAGTCTACGGCTGTACGCAGGCTGAACCAATCAACCTGTCAATACTTCCTTTTCTATTGCATAAGAAACACTGTTTGAGAGCATGAAACATCAAACGCTTATATATTGCATAACATGTCTTCGAAATATTTAAAAGTCCAGTGACTTATCTAGACTTTTACAAAACTCTTATAGATCAAACACCGTATTTAGATTTTCACATTATTAACTGAAGTAGAAAATAGGAAGAATGTGAGAAAAAAAAAATTAACAATACATCCATTACATTGTGATTTCTATACCTAGCATCTACTAACCATAACCCATGCATTAACCAATTTAAGTGTAACTTTTGAAAGCAATTCTTAATTAAGTCTCACTCATTATCTCATCCCATCATCATGCATGTATAAAAGAAGATCAACAATGAATGTATCTACTAAAATATGAGATGACTCCACCGTCTACCGTCAACTTACACAAATGTCTTTGAACATTTTCTATCTTCTCAAAGTCTTTTTTGTATTAAATTCTTGCAAAACCCCGTTGTTTATGAAGAACCGACTTTTCGGACCGGCATGATTATGTATGAGGTGGATCACACATGTCGCTGGTGGTATGATATGTCCGCTTGAATTTGATTTTGAAATTATCCGAAATGGTTCATACCATTAAAAGTGTGGATTGTTACTTATATATAACTTTTGTACTAATCGGTCCTGATCGATGTGAAATGTTGGGTATTACCATTTTAGTATATATAGAAGTTGCGTTGTTATAAATGCTAAAAAAAAAAAAAAGTAGTGTTGTTATGCTAGTCGAGCCTTACCGAGGGCTCAACTTGGCTCATTAAGGCTCGAGCTCGGCTCGCTCGATAAGGTAAACGAGCCAAGCTCGAGCCTTTTTTTATGCTCGTGAATTTAAAGCTCGGTTCGGTAAAATTCGGTAAGCCTTATTAGGTCCTGTTCAATTCAACTTAATTTCAGTTGTGTTTTGTTCAGTTCAGTTCAGTTCAATTCAGAAGTTTTCACTTTTCAGGTGAACTAAACAGAGTCTTATATTGAAAAAACTGGTTAAAGTTCGAAAAGTGTTTGTAAGACTCGATAAGCTCGAGCCTCGAAGTATATGATAAGAATTAATTAGACATGATACAGTAATTAATAGACGTAGGTTTCCCTACTACTCATATATGCTGCTCGTCTCCAGGCTCCAACAACTCGCGTCGTACATAAACAAACTCCTCCATTTCTCTAGTTAATAAACCTCCTTTTAATCCCTTCTCTCACATACACCCTAATTTTCACGCCATTCTAGTGAGAGAATACGCCAGCTAGCATGGTAGCACCAGCCACCAATGGAAGTGAGTACTTCGACGTGGAGGCGGGCGGCGACAATTTCGGTCGTCCTTCGAATGCAGAATCGGTGGCCAAGGACGAGGAGGAGCTCCGCTGGGCGGCAATTGAGCGGTTACCGTCGCGTAAACAGCACAACTTTGCATTAGTGAAGAGAACTGCAAATGGCGGAGAATTGGAAATGGAGGCTATGGATGTTAGGAAGCTTGATCGGTTTACTCGCGAGGAGGTGATTAACCAAGCGTTTGCAACGCCGGAGCAGAACAATCTGAAAATCTTAACCGGAATTAAGGCGCGATTCGATAGGTTCCGTTTCTCTACTCTGACCATTGGTTTTCTTTACTGCATGCAGTATAAAGTTAGTTTTTCTTTTTCAATTTCTCACCGGTGTATTATGACTAATCCAGTCGAGTATCGCAGTTTGTTTATTGATTATGGAAAAATAGTGGGAGAAATGACGTTTAAGCTGAGCAAAATTAGTAGTTCCTCTGATTATATAAAATAAGTTTAGACACTTTTGTGCTTTAGCTATTTATGGAACCGTAGAAATTTTATAATTGGGGTTTATTTGGGGAATCTTAGATAAAACGCAAGATGCTTATGGAGAATTAGGGAGTTTTAGATAGTGATTGGCACTTGATTAGGTTTTAGATTTATCGAATTTACTTAGTCAAGTAATAGTAACTGGAGTTTTGAAAAGAGAACAAAGTATGTTTAGTTCAATGTTGTAGCATTGAGTTAGGGGTTTAACTTAGCTCCCTAACTCAATGTCAAAATGCTTGTTATCCTTTCTTATGTGAACTGTGTTTATAGTGGGGTATGAAAGTTTGTGTGGTTTTCCACAGTTTTCCACTTTGTATGACTAATCCGACCGGTCACTGTTGAGTCGTGTGAGGGATGTGAGATTTGAGTACTTGAGTGTATATAAACTGGTGTTTTTGCTGAATACAATGTGTTCTACTACTTTACTTAATTGCCAAATCCTAGGCTTATATCTTGTTCATACTTGGGCACCAAGAAACTCTTATATTAGTTCAATATATACATCTCTGTGCAAGTGAAGATATTGTTTTCTGAATAGAGGTAAAACTGTGCTTGATGATCATTTTGATTTCCAGAATAAAAGTAAAACTGCGCTTGAACATTGACAAAATTTACAAATACTGCATCATGTATGCTAAGTTAGAACAATTGTTAGTAAACTCACAATCAGATGTATTTGTAATAATAACTTTCTGATGGTTTTTATGTTCAACTAATGTAATTTCAGAGTGGAATTGGAGATTCCAAAAGTTGAAGTTCGGTTTCAGAATTTAAATATCAGTGCCAAGGTGCAAGTAGGTTCCAGGGCTCTGCCCACCTTGGTGAACTATACGCGTGATATATTTGAGGTAAAATCTTACAATTAGTACTCTAGGACTCCTTTCGTATTATATCGTCTGGTTTATAATTGTATTGTGTGTAGGATAACTCTCCTGTTTCACTAATCTAACATGTTTTATCTGGTGAACGCAGCAAATTTTAATGGCAACGGGGATATCTCGCTCAAAAAGACATGATCTAAACATTCTTCACGACATCAGTGGTGTTGTGAAGCCTGGAAGGTATGTTTGTACAATTTTGTTCTCCCACGTAGTTATTATAGTTTATAGCATTAGTACACTTCAGTCACATTAGTACCTTTATAATGGGTTTATTTTTCTCTTGTTAGGATGACATTGCTTCTAGGGCCTCCTGGTTCTGGAAAGTCTACTCTGCTTCAAGCTCTTGCGGGGAAACTTGATCACGGCTTGAAGGTTAGTAAATTCTATGGCAATGCTATCATTGTATATAAATATAAAGTCATTAGAGCCTTGTTCTTGTTGGATGGAATTTACTTTATATAGGGCCATTTGGCATGACGTTGCAGGAATCTCTAGTCTCATTATGTTTTAAAATGTTATGAATTTCTTCATAATTAAGTTATTAGGATTGAGGCAGGGTAGGCATGATTTTAAGTAAATTGACAGTAGCACATGCATCCAGGTTTAATTTTTGTCATTCAGAACTTCTATGAATTTCTATATATAAAGTTTTCCAGTGTGCATCTATTAGTGTTTACTCACTGGTTGGATTCAGAGATGAGATGACTAACAATCCTAGTTTAATGGTTAATTACTGTGTTTACTATTACCGAAAGTTTCATTCTTCTTTTTTCGCTCCATAACCCATAAAATACAATGCATCATTTTAATGTGACCAAATTGTTTTTTATTTCAGAAAAGTGGTCGGATCACTTACAACGGTCATAATCTAGATGAGTTCTTTGTTCAAAGGACATCTGCTTACATAAGCCAAACAGATAATCACATCGCAGAGCTAACTGTAAGAGAAACACTAGATTTTGCTGCTAGATGCCAAGGAGCAAGCGAAGGCTTTTCAGGTACTTGCTCTGCTATCTTCCTTGTAATTCTTTCCATTCAATGTTTGTGTTCAATAAGTAACTGATAGAGTCTGATACAATGCTACGGCAATATAGACATATATACTCAAGAAATATTGACCATAGTACCTGAATATTAGAAAAATTAATATAGAAGTTTTGGACCTTTTGATGGAAATGTGTATCCAGTTTCCTATTAAAGTTATGTTATTCATTTTGAATCAAAATCTATGAACTCCTATCCTATCACAGCGCGCGCGCACCAGTTACAGTATTACCTACTATAAAAGATGCTGGACGACTCATTTGAAATTGAGTTGAATTTATTGTGTCCACCTTTGTACATTATATGTGCTTGGATAAAAATTACAGTAAGTGGTAATATATGGAAAAAGGCTGAGGTGAATATAAGAAGACTGAACGGATAAGTTTCAGTTTAGTATTATCAATTTGCAATAATTGGAATCCGTTCCAGCTTAAACTTAGCCATCAATCATATTATTCCATAAAGAGGAAACAAGCTGTAAATGTGATTTTGTAATACCATATGTCTTCTAACGGTCACTTGTTAATATGGCAGCAAACATGGAGGATCTGAACCGCCTGGAGAGAGAGAAAAGAATACGTCCAGACCCTGATATAGATGCATATATGAAGGTACCCTACCATAGTACGCAAGTGTGTCAAATGTTACTTATTTTCTTTCCATATTTCCTTCAAAGGTCCTGACAAAGGTCACGTATGATCAAAATTTCAGGTATCAGCTGTTGGTAGTAAAAAGCACAGCATCTCTACGGACTATGTCTTGAAAATTCTTGGTCTGGATGTATGTTCAGATACCCAAGTTGGTAATGAAATGATGAGGGGTGTCTCCGGGGGCCAAAAGAAAAGAGTAACTACAGGTCGTGTCCTCTTTCTTCAACTGTTGCATGTTATTTCTTCAAATGTCAGTGAGTAGTTCATATCTGTACAAATGACTCCCTCCGTTCCATTAAAGACTTCCTTGGCGAGTCTAAAACATATTTATGCACTTTCTGTAACAATAGGTCGCAGAGGTTTTAAGTTAAGATATCTCTACGTCGCAATGGATGAGTTTCTTTAAATACTATATTGCTTACATCTTCAGTTTAATCTGCATTGTAAGCAATTATATGTGTCTCTTCATCTATGTCTAATCAGGCTGCTGAAATTAATTCTGGAAATATGATATGGATCTGATGTACTTTCTCTCTGTGATGAGTAATCTTCTCAGTGCACATTTCTGATGAAAATAAAAGCTGAAGAGTGTTCGTCGTTGCATATATTATATATTTATATTGGATATCCATAGTGGTTTTGTACGTGCAAAGGCAGTTGAACGATGTCAATCCAGCTTTCAAGCACTGAATGGATTCAATGTTTATGTGCTCCAATCTGATCTACTTGGCATTACATTTTTTTTATGCAGGCGAAATGGTTGTTGGGCCCAAGAAAACACTTTTTATGGATGAAATATCCACGGGCCTCGATAGCTCCACAACTTTTCAAATCGTCAATTGTATCAGGAACTTTGCTCACCTCATTGAAGGAACAGTTCTAATGGCTCTTCTTCAGCCTGCTCCTGAGACTTTTAATCTTTTTGATGACCTGATCTTACTATCTGAAGGCTACCTTGTATATCAGGGGCCTCGTTCTCAAGTTCTTGAGTTTTTTGAGTCATTGGGTTTCCAGTTGCCCCCCCGTAAGAGTGTGGCAGATTTTCTTCAAGAGGTAAGTTTTTGGTTTTTACATTCCAGGGTCTTGATCAACATATATATTTGTGGGTTTCTTATATCATTCATTTAATATAGGTTACATCGAGAAAGGATCAGGCACAGTACTGGGGTGACAAATCAAAACCCTATGAGTTCATACCTGTTTCAAAAATAGCTGAAGCTTATAAGCAGTCCAGATATGGCCAGGATGTGGAGTCCTACCTATCTGTTCCATACAACAAATCCAAAAGTCATCCTCAGGCCTTAGCCACCAGAAAATTTGCTATAACACAATGGGAACTCTTTAAAGCATGCTTTTCAAGAGAATGGATGCTGATTAACAAACATCGGTTTCTGTATATCTTTAGAACATGCCAGGTACACTCATCAATCTTCTCAACTGAACTTTATCGCTATCATGTTGGGGCTGGGGGGTTAGTGATGCACCACTGTGTTAATTTAAAAAGGTGCCATTTGTGGACTTCGAAAATTGAGCCTAACATAGCATAATAAATTATGCACATTTATAGGTGGCATTTGTGGGACTTATTACGTGTACTATGTTTCTTCGAACGAGAATACATCCCATTGATATGGCAAACGGGGAACTGTATCTAGCATGTCTGTTTTTTGGCCTGGTGCACATGATGTTCAATGGATTCTCAGAGCTACCTCTGATGATATTCCGTCTTCCAGTATTCTACAAGCAACGAGATAATCTTTTCTATCCTGCATGGGCCTGGTCTATATCCAGCTTCATTCTTCGTGTACCGTACTCAGTGATTGAGTCAATTGTGTGGTCCTGCGTTGTATATTATACTGTAGGATTTGCCCCTGGAGCTGGAAGGTTTTTTTCTTAACTCTTCATTTCTGATGCCAATGTCTTCCAAGTTCCAATCATAATAGTCTCTTTTGCCTTGAATGTCACAGGTTTTTCCGTTTTATGTTGTTACTTTTTGGAGTGCACCAAATGGCATTGGGACTCTTCCGGACAATGGCGTCTGTTGCAAGAGATATGATTATTGCAAATACGTTTGGTTCAGCAGCATTACTGATCATTTTCCTGTTGGGTGGATTTATATTGCCAAAAGGTAAGTTATGTGCAATCACAAAGAAAATTGATTTTTATCTGTTATACTTGAGTGTAATACTTTCCTTTTCTATTTCAGATATGATCAAACCATGGTGGATCTGGGGCTTCTGGGTATCACCTTTGTCCTATGCCCAGCGAGCAATTTCCGTTAACGAGTTTACAGCTACCAGATGGACTAAGGCATGTTCTATAGACATTACTTAAGTAGTGGAATCATCTTATTTGGAAGAAAAAATGCTGAGTATATTTCTCAAAATAGGTGGATATTTCATGTCGAACTGTGAATCCTTATTTTGTAGAAATTAATTTCTGGAAACACTCCTCTTGGGAATGCTATTCTACACCTTCACGGCTTACCCATCAGTGGACACTGGTATTGGCTCGGAGTTGGTGTTCTGTTTGCATATGCTTTCTTTTTCAACATTACAGTGACAGCTGCTCTAGCCTACCTCAACCGTAAGTCATCAGACACGACTGATATTCTTTTCTTTTCTTTTCTTGAACTATTTGCAGACAGATACGTAAAATCACAAAACAGAGTTCACCTTAATTCTAACATACATATATAATATATCTGAGTACTCACAATCTATATGCTATATCTACGATCACCTAGATGCTGCCTCCGTACATGAGAGCCATTATATGTGTTCCATTATACCTGGAAATAATAATGTTGTCACTAATTTATAGAAGTTGGTTACATCTCACGGCATGTTGTATTGGAACTATTAGAGAATTAACAAAATAGTTGAGGTCCAGAGTATTAACCAGATGGTAAGTTGTCTTACCCATTCTGAGGTCCCTAATAGAAGTAATATCTTCAGAGGTGCCAACCAGGGCGTTGATATAAAGACAATGTGCAAGATATTTTTATATGTTCATGTTTCATGCCCATTAATGATGTCGAGCTGCCAATATATATTGTTCTAATTACTAGAGTAGTCTCTCATGCTTCTGATGATTTGAATTCATTACTGCTGCAGCCCTTAAGAGGTCACAGGCAATTCTTCCGGTTGATGAAGTCCAAGAAAATTCAGCCAGTAAGTAATCATCCATGACGATTTACAAACAGCATGAATATTGCATATTCTGCAAAATGTTTTACCTTCTGTTGCAAAATTTTGACTGGCAGGTCAAAATGGGGAAAGAAAATCCGGCCGAATCAGAGCCGAGGAAGGAACTAAAAAGAAAGGAATGATTCTTTCATTTCTGCCCCAGACCATGACCTTCCATAATGTCAACTACTTTGTTGACATGCCTAAGGTATCAGCTTGTGAGCAACACAGTAGAATCATTCCGAACTACTAATAACAAACTATCTATCTGCCTTTATAGGAAATGGTTGCACAAGGAGTAAAAGACTCTAGGTTGCAACTTTTATGTGATGTTAGTGGTGTGTTCTCGCCTGGCGTCCTCACAGCACTAGTGGGATCAAGTGGAGCTGGGAAGACCACTTTGATGGATGTTCTTGCTGGAAGAAAGACAAGTGGTTATATAGAGGGTGATATTAGAATATCTGGTTACGTGAAGGAGCAGAAGACCTTTGCTAGAGTGTCAGGATACGTCGAACAGAATGACATACACTCTCCTCAAGTGACAGTTTATGAGTCTCTTTGGTTTTCTGCGTCTCTCCGGCTTTCAAAGGACGTTACCAAAGAACAACGACTAGTAAGAGATCTATTGCACTTCAAGTTTCGTAAGAGTCATGAAAGTGTTGTGTAGCATGTATACACTATATACTAATTCAATCTATAAATAAAACAATTTTCAGGAGTTTGTTGAGGAGGTGATGCAATTAGTAGAACTGGACTCCTTAAGGAATGCATTGGTAGGTATGCCAGGAATAAGTGGTTTGTCCACAGAACAACGGAAGCGTTTAACAATTGCAGTGGAGCTTGTCGCCAACCCATCAATAATTTTTATGGATGAGCCTACATCTGGTCTTGATGCACGAGCAGCAGCAATTGTCATGCGAACAGTTCGTAATACAGTTGATACTGGGAGAACAGTGGTTTGCACCATACATCAACCAAGCATACAGATCTTTGAAGCATTTGATGAGGTTCGATAGTTTAAACTTTAAAGTACAAATATAACTAATATTTTATAAATATGTTTGATAATTGTATTTATATGAAATTGCAGTTGCTTCTTATGAAGAGGGGAGGTAAAGTTATATATGGTGGAAAGCTTGGTGAGAAATCAAATATCATGGTCAACTATTTTCAGGTAAAGTTAACCTATTAACATCATGGGGTAACTTTGTTATGTAACTTTTTATGACTTTTTACTTGGATCAATGTCTACAATGCCACTGGCTATTTGCTTTCCGTTTTTTTTTTATGTGTGCATTGTTTTTGTTTGTTGTTGTTTTGTCACTGTGGGAGTGTCCACTGTCCAGTAACATCTTGGTTTTTCCTGTCAGGCGATTGATGGAGTTCCTCGTATGCCTGATGATTACAATCCTGCAACTTGGATGCTTGAAGTTAGCACACCTGCAACTGAAGAGAGGATTGGTCAAGATTTTGCGGAGATGTACAAAAACTCAGCACAGTTTAGGTAAACATAGTATAATATTGTTTTTCTATGAATAATTATATATATTTTCCCCGACTCCAACAATTTTCAAGAGAAAAGTTTTTAACGATCATTTTCATATCAATTACAGGGAAGTCGAAGCTACAATTAACCATCAGAGTATTCCTCCCGAAGATTCAAAACCCCTGAAATTTACTTCCACATATTCGCAAGATGCCATGTCTCAGTTCTCACTATGCCTCTGGAAGCAAAATCTAGTGTATTGGAGAAGTCCTGCTTATAATGCTGTGAGATTATTCTTTACAACATTAAGTGCTATCATAATTGGCACAATATTCTGGGACATTGGTTCGAAAAGGTAATTGACTTGTAATAGGTTGCGAATAATACTTCCTTATGAGTTATGCCGACTGCCCATTGATGAATATGAATTTCCCCACTTTTTTGGTCTGACATACACGATACCGTTATTCAATTGATGATGCAGGGATTCAACTCAAAACGTATTTGTTGTTATGGGAGCTCTTTATTCTTCAGTGTTGTTCCTCGGGGTCAACAATGCTTCGTCTGTACAACCAGTAGTCTCTATTGAGAGAACAGTTTTCTACAGAGAGAAAGCCGCTGGAATGTTCTCTCCTTTTCCATATGCATTTGCCCAGGTTAGTGATCTTTAAACAGGTTATGAGGGATTTTAGTCACAAATCATGTAAAATTAATTCCAAATAAACGGAAAGGTATTCAGCAAGTGAGTTATAGGTTTACTTTTATTTCGTGATAGATCTGTTCCTTAAATGTGAATTACTCCATATATTTCCAGGGACTTGTGGAGATCCCATACATTCTGGCGCAGACAATATTATATGGTATCATTACATTTTTCATGATCAGCTTTGAGTGTACAGCAAGTACGTTTTCTTACACATACTTGCACATCATTTTGCACATATCAAATTATACTCAAGTGTTCCATTATAACTGATGTATTCGGCTACTACTTTGCAGGTAAAGTCTTCCTGTATCTACTGTATATGTTTCTCACATTCTCCTACTTCACATTCTACGGCATGATGGTTGTTGGTCTTACTCCCACCCAAGACTTGGCTGCTGTCGTTTCCTCTGCATTTTACTCATTATGGAACCTCCTCTCAGGTTTCCTTGTGCCAAAACCGGTATGCATACATTTCCTATCTAAATGTTTTAATATAATTAAACTTGACTGAACTAGC
>JAYMSL010001792.1:0-15964 GCA_036897195.1 Plantago coronopus
AAAAAAAAAAAAAAAAAGATGGGCACCCCAGTGTGGCACCCGTTTTTTTTTTTTTTTTAATTTTTTTTTTTTTTTAAGGGAAAAAGGGGGGGCAAAGGGGAAATTTGGGCCCCGAAAAACCCAATTAAACACAACCCCCAAACCCCCAAAAAGGGTTTTAAAATTCCCATTTTGCCAATTTTTTAAAATTTTTTTTTAAAAAAAAAAAAAAAAAAAAAAAAAAAAGATGAACGAATGATCGACGAGTAAAATTTCGACCACCTGTTGAGCATAACATAGTAGTAAAGGACGTCAAACCTACGAAGAAAAGAAAACTGGTTTGGCATAGCACTAAACTCAAGTCCAGTAATACAAACCTAACTCACATACATTTTAAAACACATTCGAATAATCCTACTACACCTACATTTATCGAACTCCATACTGAACCGCGAACGCAACGTTTCTAATTTCCTATGGGCATATGCAAAACCATGGTCACTATATCATTTTGATGGCCCTTTTGGTGTTTGTTCAATTTGTTGTAAGTACATGTTTATCTTGAATTCTTGAGTAGATCTTCACTGCACAAAGTCTCTAACAACTATCCACTGTACATACCTTTCTTGTAGAATATAAAACTCCCAAGTTGCTGCTCCAAAATGGATATACACAAGATGCTGTCCCCTTTAAATAATTTTATAGTCTCCCCAATTGCTCAAAGACAGAAAAAGATGGTTTAAAGAAAGCTCCTCCAGGTGAACCTGTCCATGTCTCTATGACTATTGCTGGCATCTGGTAGGTAGAGCATGATGCTGCCGAGATGCCCCTTCTTAAAAAGTCGTAAAGAATCGGACTCAAATTGCCAGGCCTATCGTATCCAAATCTCTATAAGTACTCACTTCGAATTCATCAATTTCATATAATACTTCACTACCTAGCTACATTAGTCCTCCTATCCAATATGGCTTCTTACTTACCTTACTCCTTTGCACTCCTTGCCATACTCATTTCCTCTACCTATGCTCAAAATGGCCTCGAACTCCCTCTCCGCAAGGACGCAACCACTTCCCAGTTCTACACCACCCTGCGAATGGGCAGCAACCGCGTCACCGTCAATGCCGTCATTGACCTCGACAATCCAACCCTATGGTTCGATTGCGACAGCTACACATCCACTACTTACCGCCCGGTCGCTTGTGATTCCCAAACGTGCACACAAGCTGACGGTCTCGGGTGTGTGGGTTGCAACTCAGCCCCTCGCCCCGGGTGTTCAAACGACACCTGTGGCGCCTCCCCTTACAACCCCTTCCAAGAAGTTTTCGTATCCGAAGGGTACGGACTAGATACTTTGACTTTAAGTACTAATGCGAGTATCTCCCGAGTACTCTTCGCTTGTATGGGTTCAGATTATACCCAAGGCCTCGCCAAGGGTGCTACCGGTATGTTAGGCCTGTCGAGGAACGCGGTCTCCATCCACAGACAGGTCTCTCTCAGACAGAATGCCTCTGATACGTTCTCGCTCTGCTTCCCCTCGTCAGGCACCGGGAAACTTTCCATTGGGCGAACATTAGCGAAATCAAACATTTCGCTTAAATCAACCCGACTCATCACAAACCCGATAAATTACATTCCTAACAATCCGTCCGAAGAGTATTTCATAAATGTCACATCCATCTCAGTCGCAGGAGAGACCCTCTCCCTCAAGGATTCGTACTTCGTAATTGACAGCACCGGCGTTGGTGGTACGAAGATCAGTACAGTACAGAACTACACATCGGTTCACAACTCGATTTACAAGCCATTGGCCAGAGCTTTCGTGAAGGCTGCATCGGATATGGGAATCAAGCACGTGGATGCCGTGGCACCATTCAGGGCCTGTTTCAACACAAGCTCGATCTCTAAGCTTGCAACAGGGCCGAACTTGCCGAATGTTGATCTGGTTATGCCTGGAACGGGTGTTTCATGGAGGATTGGTGGCGCGAATGCTGTAGTGGAAGTGGATCGAACCACGACATGCCTTGCGATCGTGGATGGAGGGTCGAGCCCGATGACGTCGATAGTTATAGGTGTGCATCAGCTGGAGGAGAACCTGCTGGAGTTTGATGTCAGTTCGTCTCAGCTCAAGTTCAGTTCTTCACTTCTGGTGCAGGGCACACGTTGTTCCAGTTTGAGCACACGGTTTTCCAGTCTTTAAGATTTTGGTTTGATGCCGATGCTTTGTTTTATGTCTGCACTATGATGAATAAGTGTGTTTTACCTTCTTAATTAATATCATGATCAATAAGATTTCTATGTACTTTCTTAATATCATGAGATTTTGGCTTCATACACAAATGAGTTCATGGATTTTACATGATGTAAAAAAAAAAGAATAGTATAAGGTTTATTTTTTTTAGTTGAGAATTTATGAACTGAACGGAGATAACTGAAGTGAAGTGCAAATTTGATTTAGCTAAAGTTTAACGACTGATCTGAACTGAACTTAAATTGAAAAAGTAAGAGTATAAAATTTTCAAATATTGCTTCAAACACTTAGGTATAGATTTAAAATATGTTGGAGTAACTCAAAAACAACTTTTACCTATGATGGAACATCTTTCCGAAAAATTGATCTTTTTACATTGAGAAAGAATGGTTGGAGACGATCTCTTTTATATTGTATTGAAAATAACAAGAAAAACTAAAAGAGATCACGTCGGATGAACAAAAATTGGAGATAACAATATATACATACGTAGTCTTTTTTTAAAAAAATGCATAATAACATTTGTAAACATTAGTAGTTTTATTATAAGCATAAACTATTCTCAATAAACATTAAGTATATATTACATCAAATACTTAAAGAGTGTGATCACATAAAGCTCTATTATTATAATTACTCTTAACTTTAAAATCCAGTCCTGTAAAGTTAAAATTGAGTTCAGGTTCATTCAATTCAGCTTCACCATATTTCGTTGAAACCATATTACTAATTATTATGTCATCAATTCAAATATTCAATTCATTTCGTGTTGGCTGAGTTTGATTTATATGAACATTTGTTAATTAAATAGAACTGGATTGAAGTATAAAGTTAAAGTAATCAAATTTAAACTGATTTTAAGGTGAAAAGAATGAAAGTTTAATTCAATTCGAGTTCGTTAAATTTAATTCAGTTCACTTCAATTCGTAGTTTTCAGGCCAACAATCCAAAGGAAGGGACTCAAATATGGGCTTAAAACACTCAACAAGTTGACACACAAAGTCCAGGTCCGCAGCATATGGTGGTGGATCAAAACCCATATCAATGTTGCACTACAATGAACTCAAGCCCAGTCCACCAAAAACCCTAGCAACACAAAAAGGCCCAATATATACTCGCCTTCCCCAATCTAGGGTTTCTCCACCACTCTCGTCTACCTCAGTTGCAGAAAATCCCTAATCCTCCACCTCTCTCCGCCGCAACCATGTCGCAAGAGCAGCTGATCCTCCGCGGCACCATGCGCGCCCATACCGACTGGGTCACCGCAATCGCCACCCCAATCGACAACTCCGACATGATCGTCTCCTCCTCCCGCGACAAGTCCCTAATCGTCTGGTCACTCACCAAGGACGACAAGACCTACGGTGTCGCCCGCCGCCGTTTGACCGGCCACTCTCATTTCGTCCAGGACGTCGTCCTCTCCTCCGACGGCCAATTTGCCCTCTCCGGTTCCTGGGACTCCGAGCTCCGTCTCTGGGAGCTTTCCACCGGCCAAACCGCCCGCCGATTCGTCGGACACACCAAGGACGTCCTCTCCGTCGCATTCTCCGTCGACAATCGCCAGATTGTCTCAGCCTCGCGTGACAAGACGATTAAGCTCTGGAACACACTCGGTGAGTGCAAGTACACCATCCAGGATCAGGAGGCACATTCCGATTGGGTTTCCTGTGTCAGATTCTCCCCCAACACGCTCCAGCCCACCATTGTGTCTGGTTCATGGGATAAAACCGTGAAGATTTGGAATCTGAGCAACTGCAAGCTGAGGTCCACCTTGGCTGGACATGGTGGCTATGTGGAGACAGTTGCAGTTTCCCCCGATGGCTCGCTTTGTGCCAGTGGAGGCAAAGACGGTGTCATTTTGCTATGGGACTTGGCTGAGGGCAAGAGATTGTACTCTCTTGATGCCGGCAGCATTATTCATTCTCTGTGCTTTAGCCCGAACAGGTACTGGCTGTGTGCTGCCACTGAGACTAGTATTAAGATTTGGGATTTGGAGAGCAAGAGTGTGGTAGTTGATTTGAAGGTGGACTTGAAGCAGGAGAGTGAAATGGCTGCTGAAGGTTCTACTGATATTGGTGGACCTACCAAGAACAAGGTATATCCTCACTTCCTTGATTTCATTGTTGTTGATTATGTCATCTTGATTGTCATTTTTATGTATCTTGATTCTGCTCATTTGATTTGATTGGTTGAATGTGTAAATGATGAACTCTGAAATCAATTCTTGCTTGTTTGATTAATGCCTCCTAATGTAAACTAGATATATTTGTGATTGTTATTATGCAGGCTCTTAGATTCCTGGAAATGTAGGTTGTATTTCATGTATGCTATATTGATAAGTGACTTGTGAATGCTTGATGTTAAAATGATACTGATAATCGTATACTAGAGTTCACAATGCAATGTTTGGTCGTGTCGGTTTACTAATGTAGTTAGCTTATTTGTTCTTGCACCCCTTAGTCGTGTCTGTTTACGTTTCATTGCCTATGTGTCATATTACTCTAATGAAGTTCTATATACTCTAGCATTCTGAAAATTGGGAACAGTTGCAACATTTGCAATTGAGTATAGTACATGGCTTTTGATTCCTTGAATTAAAATTATGATGTTTTATAATGTGTTTGTTTGGATTCTGTGAATGACAATACAGATAATCTTAGATTTACGTAGTACTATCTATTTAAGTTGTGCATGTTATCTGTCATCAATTAGGCTGGTGTTTAGAAATGTTCTTAAACTGATGTTTATGTTTCTGTATGGTATGTTATTGCAGATATTGTACTGCACCTGTTTGAACTGGAGCTCTGATGGAAGCACCCTCTTTAGTGGATACACCGACGGTGTCATTCGAGTGTGGGGAATTGGTCGTTATTAGGATCAACATTTTGCCTGAAGCTTTTGTTTAGTTACGAAGACATGAAAAAGATGTTGAATTCTGTTTTTTTCTCTAAAGATTTTGAGCACAAACCATTTGGTTTATTTTATGCGGTTTAGGTACATTATTACTTTATGCCAACTTATTAATCCCAAGTTTGTTTGCATAACTTGAGAAATATGCATGCCTGCGGTTTCTTATGATGGTGTGTTTATTGACACTCCTCAAGTCATGATATCTTTCACTACTAGGAGAAAAGTATTGTTGCACTTTTATACTTGAAACGTCGTGATGTATGATATGGAACTCTTGATGTAAAAATACTCTGAGCTCTGCGAAATGAAAGTGTTACCTAAGCATTTGCTCTTGCCTATGGGGTTTTCTTTCTGAGCTCTGCGAAATGAAAGTGTTACCTAAGCATTTGCTCTTGCCTATGGGGTTTTCTTTCGGTGCCTTCGACTTGTTGTTTTGCTCGGATTGTTAGTCTTATGGCTCCAGGTTTGTAACATGAATCTACACGAGTACCAAATACTTGCTTGATTCTATCTTTACATGTTAATAATATACTTACGTGAATCATCTTTACTTCATTCTATAGTTTCAATATGAGCTAGAAGTATTGCGTCTTACGCTATCTAGATTGCAGCCTACTCTGTTGATGGTAGTATATTTAAGTAAAATTTACATTATTTTAATATTGATATTACTTATTTATCATAAAAAATTAACATACACAATTTACTTTTTCATTTATTTCATTACTTTAATTCTTTTTTTTTAAATTATGTACAAACACGTTAACATTAGTAGGTAGTAAAATTTTGTGGGACAGAAGGAGTACTTACTTTCATGTGATTATGTAATACTCCATCCGTCCCACAAAACTTTACCTACTTTTCATTTTCAGATGTCCCACAAAACTTTACCCATTACCAAATAAGGAAGTTACTCCACACTCTAAAACATTATTTAAACATCTATACACTTCTTTATCACCACGCTACTTATTTTTTCATTTTTACTCCATTACTTTAACTCATTTTCTTAAACTACGCTCTAATCCTAACAGGTAATGTTTCGTGGGACGGAGGGAGTACCTTTTAAATGAAAAAAGGAAAACACGTGTTATATAGTATACTGTTAGAGCACTAAAATTCATTAACTTATAAATTCGATAATTTAGACACAAATTTTATTATAATAAACATGTGTCTGACAACTTGAACTCCAAAATACGTCGACATGGATATAAACATGGTTGATAATTGGATTAATACTTCCAATCCTGATTGGTACGGATCAGATTCGAACTATCACTCAAAGGCCATATTGGATCCGGTATCTTATATGTCTCTACCTACCAGTGGATTGTGGTGAATCATCTTAATGAATCGGATTTTCTTAAATGTTATAGCTTTTGCATTGTCTAGACTCGAATCAGTCTGGTTGACGGATATTTATAGATTGAATTAAGTTAAAAATAAAATAACTTTATTCGTTTTCTTATGTGTTAAGAAAAAGTTGTTTTTACAATAATTTACCTAGAGTCGGACGTGCCAAAAGATTGAGCCTTCGTTTCCCAATTGACAAAATCCACCCTAAACGTTCTAAGACGTACTAATTCGTAAATTCGATTTACGAATCCTAAATCTACTGTAGTTAGGTAAGTAGCAGAATCCGGGGCCTGTGAGTTTTTTTACTGGTGGTAACTTTTTTTTTGTAATAATATACTGGTGGTAACTGGTAAGTGGTAAAGTATATTTGTCTGATTAGAAAACACAAAACAAAAGGATAGAAAAAAGCAAAGGGCAACAAGCAAGTCAAGCAAGCATCCCGAGATTTTACCAGCGGTGAACTCACCAGCACAAGCTGCGATTAGCTTCCTATAACCCTCTCAGCTCTTCCAACTGTTTGCGAATCAAACGAACCAAAGATTCTCCGGTCACTGTTACCGCCGGCTCTCTTTACGAAGCACAACAAGGGGATAAAGCAGACTGTTTGAATGTGGTTCGTCGATTTCATACCCCTTTTCCTCTTCCTTACTTGTTTTAATCTTATAGCTATGTATGTGCTGGGTTTTTCCATCATTCAATTGCAAGCTAGTTTACTGTAATTACTAAATTAACTTAGCTGAATTGCGGATAAAGATTGTTAGTGTATTTTATTGTATTGATATGTGTAATTCGTTGTCTATAGTCCGTCCCAATTTAGTCTTGGTTTGGATGTAAAGTAGCTGAATTTTTAGAGTTATCTGAAGTGGGTTTTGCTTGAAAGTTTTGTGCCCCCTCAGTCCCAATCTCAAATCTATTTTTTCTTACCTTACTGAGCTCAAGTTTGAAGTTTTAAGAAAGATAGATTGGTGAATAAAGAACGATAGATAGATAATGTATAAAGTATGATAGATGATTAATAAAGTAGTAGATGTAGTTTCCCGGGTGAAAAAGGAGATTTTGGCTCACTAAATCGAACGTAAGAAGGTGAGATTGAGACGGAGGGAGTGTATCATTTTTTTTTATTGGGCAGGCTTTTTATGCTTTTCTATCATGTTATTGTTGTAGGGAGTTTTGGAGACGGCATAAAAGGAAGGTGTATGTTACACTTGGAGTCTTTGGCAGTGGGTATCTAGTGTACAGACTCTATGATGCTCGAAAGCGTAAACTTGTTGAGCTCCAGAAACAACTTGCTGACGAGAGGAAAAACGAGGAACTTATTAAAGCTCAGTTAAGATCTGTTGATGAAAGAATCTGCTTTCTGGAACTTATTGTTGTGATGATTTTTACTGACTGTTCATGATCTTGTTTTCTTTTGTTTCTCTCACTGATAGAATTGAAGCCCATTTTGAGAGCGTGCAGAGAATTGCTGAATCAACGACCCTCCCTCATGTAATGCATTTCTTAGATATTCGGTTAGCGGAGAACTTGGACCTTGTACACTTGACGGAGAGACTGATTCAAGGAAAAGGCCAGCCAAACACTTTAACCACAAAAGAAAAGCTTGAACTATGGGATAGGCTCAAAATTCTGAGTATGGATCTTGTTCCTTCACATGAAATAGAATAAGGTTTATGGTTTCGTTCTCAGCTCATGCTTATGCAATACTACTTGATGTTCTTTTCCCAGGTTTTACGAAAATGGTATCATCTCTCTGGGCAATGACAGTGCTTGCACTCTATATCAGAGTCCAAGTCAACATTCTAGGAAGGCATCTTTATATCGACACGGCGCGAGGTCTTGGAATTTCTCTTCTTCTTGTAAGGATGACACGACACGCTCTCTTTAGCTTTTGTTCATAACTATAAGTTTATCTTACTTTACTGATAATGTCATTCTCATGGATGATCTTTTAGTATGTACAATGTATATGCCATTGCATATATGCTATCTAGTTCCACGTACAAATCCTGGCAGGTCATAAAACGAATCACATTTCCACGAATGATTAGTCAGCAGTCTTGAAAGTTCTCCATGGGCATACAGTCTTGAAAGTCTGAGGAGCCATATAGTTTACTCCTCAATCATATAGTTTTTTTGGATGTTGGAGATCTAGTTGGTTACTTAGTAAATATTTTAATAATAAATTTGTATGTATATATATCCTTCTGTCTTCTAGCTTGTCCTTTTAAGTTGTGAGACATTTGATTTCTATGATTCAGGATGAAGCTGAACCCATTGACAGAGATGACGAACAGAAATTTCTGGCATGTGCTGATTACCTTTCTAATAATGGCTTGGCTGCATTGATATCTGATACAGAGACAGCAGTGTTGGAAGTCCTGAAGGGGTAGGCCTTGATTTAGTTTTGACCATTATTTACGCATAAAATCGAATTCCCTGAGGAATCTTTTATTTCTTGTTTGTCTAGACTTGCTCCACTGACTCAGATTGTATTCCCATCCACCAAATGCTCAAAAGTTATCTGAAGTCTTGCTCGTTGTTTACAAGTTCCTGTGTCTTTTTGTTGTGCTAGGCCTGTTTCTGTGCTCTTGCTCCCCTAAGTATGGCAATTTGTGTGACGTTCCCCCTAAAGTTAGGACTTTTGTGCAAAGTGGTCCTAAAGTTTGCACGTGTGCAATTTGTCAATTACAGTTTCACATGGAAATCTTGTTTTTTAATGTCCTTCATTTATGATTTAAGTTTCCATTTAGTTTTTAGATATCTAATTTTGCCTTGACCGAGTTTGAGCTAAGGTCTCCCTAACTAAGCTGGTGATCACTAAATTTTGTGGATTGTTCCACATTTACCGTTAGATTAGATGTTTGGGCTTGTGTTTTATGGCTTTGCAGTTTCTGATAGTGTGTCGTTCACGTGGAAACCCGTCCATGATCATTTATATGTTTCCTCCTTATCTTTGATTTTGCTGTTTGAATCCTGCTTTTGTGATGCAGCAGAATATGTCCCACTTTGGTTTGATTGCCATACATGTCATTCAAATTCTTACGATGTTTCTCATTGCAGGAAAAAACTGAAAGATTTCTTTGATGCTTCGGTTCTCCATGATACTATAATTCACATATTGGAGACTTTGATGTGCATGGGAGGCCCTTATCATTGGGTTAGTTATTTGATGCCGGAAGATGCTGGAGCTTACAAACTTGTTGCATCCTCCAGTAGCAGCGACTCAGATCTTTCTCAAGCTACAAAATTTGAGTTGCTTATAGGAGAAACTCGTGCAGTTATATTAAGGTATTTCTTTTATTCTATGCTACATATTAAGCTACTTTCACGCCTTGTTGACTGAATTGAGTTGCATATAGGTAAAACCTGAAATGTTAAGCTATGTTTCTCGGTTTCACATATAGCTTCATTAGTAAGAGCTGAATTAGGAACATATCTTGAGCTATTTGTCAAAGGAACTCTTTTCAATTGTCATCTTATCCATAGTTCCGGCTTTTGTATGATAAAAATAGGGATTTAATGTAATCAACCATTCACTGAGAGCCCGACATGATAAAATCATACTATATCATTATAATCTGAATTTGCGTGTTCTATGAAACAGTGCTGAATTTGGCAATATTGTTGAGAAATCACTGAGAACGCTGGTGAGTGTACTGGTTGAAGATCCAAGTGTTCTCTCTGGTGAATCGTCTGGGATGCCGCTGGCTAAACTTCTACCGCGAATCGCACAGATGAGCCAACAGCTTCTCGAAGAATCCAGTAGGAGTAGGTATATTGAAGTTATCAAAAGTATACCGGAAGTTGAACTGTTCTTCACCCTTTTATACTCGAGCACACCCATTTAATAGGGTACACCATTTTACATTCTACGAGCAAACCGCCCGCCTCATAGTTTAGGACCATTGTTGTAGTTTCATGAATTGATCAAAGGAATTAGTGGTGATCTGCAGAACATGAAAGGGGTGACGCCTCTCATTCCCGTCTGTAATATTTAGCTGTCTGATGCTATTCATTCTGTTTATCGTTCTGATCCGGTTCAGAGCCTCGATCGAGATTTAATTTAATAAATTTATGAATTATGATGTCATAAAAGGTTATGCAGGCTGGAAGAAAGGAAAGGAAAGGCCATTTTGAATGCCATTTCTGTGTTCTATGTGAATTTTTTTTTATGCTCGTATCCTACTCTCACCGTCTCACAAAACATTACTTGTTAGGTTTGTGCGCAGTTTAATAAAATGAGTTAAAATAATGGAGTTAAAATGAAAAATTAAAGTGGGGTAGGTTACTTTTTTAGAATGTGTGGTGATAAAGAATGTATTGATATTAAAATAATGTTTTATTGTGTGGGACTGTGGGGTAGTTTCCTTATTTGGAAAGTGGGTAAAGTTTTGTGGGACGGGGGAGTATATTCGATGTGGATTTTTTTATATGCTCGTATGTGTATCCTATCTTACATTCTGGTAGTGAGTCTAGTGACATTTAAGTGTACTATATCGTGCCGGGATCGATACATCACCACCTTACGGATCCCGTGATGGAAAAGCTATCACTCTTGAAACTCTATAAATTTATAGTGTCGTGTGACATGTGTTGGTACATACACGTTATTGGAAACGCTTTTTCTTTTTCTTCGCCAGGATGATATATCTGATAATCTGAAGCTCGAGAGTCGAGAGTCAAGTTAAATTGTTAATATTACATGTTTAACTACGAAACACTTTTTTTTTTCTTCGCCAAGATGATATATCTGATAATCTGAAGTTCGAGAGTCGAGAGTCTAGAGTCAAGTTAAATTGTTAATATTACATGTTTAACTACAAATATATATTTAGAAGTAAATTTTAGCAAAATTGCAAAGTTTGTGGTGTATTTGTTTGTATATTTATTGAGTTGATTTTTAAAAAAAAATAGAAGTTGGTAAAGGGTGACGTCATATATATTTAATTAATGTGAAATTGATATTCTTCTTCCTCACCACACCAGTGGAAATGATAACATCTCATCTCATTCATCACTGAACCAAGAAACATAACTTCCATTTTTGTACGATTAATTAATCCAAAATTCACTGATTCACATTCACCTTGGGGCGAAATGGAGCTTTCAATCTCGCCGCCCTGCTCCGCCGTCAAGTCCGCCACCGCTGCTCAGCTGCCAAACCGTCTCCCGCTCCTCAAGTTTTCTGCCCGTTTGCAGCTCGTCAAGTCCTTTGCGACCACCACCACCAGCTATTCTCGCTTTAACTCACGCAAAGCCTCGTCAACTACAGCTCTCAATCGACATTCCATCTTGGTAAATTGAAGTTCTTTGCAATGCTCTTGCTTGGTGTTAGTTTAGCAATTTAGTCGAGCATTTTCTTGAACTGCAAGAATTAATTCTTATTGATTTGGTACTTGTTGCAAAAATTCTGATATTGTGAAGTGATTAGATATTTAGATGGACAAGAATGAGGAAGAATTAGGCTTCGTTCAATTCGCCTGAATTATGTTTTGTTTAGTTCAGATCAGTTCAATTCAGTTTCGGTTTAGCAAATTGAGCAAAGCTTTAGTTTTAGGTGAATTAGTTGATTGTTCTTGAATGTTTTTGGTGATTCTGCTACATATAAGCTATAATCAGCTGTCAATAATAATCTCTACTAACTGGACAACGAAGCGCAGCTCAGTTGTTAATACGCTTCCCCTACAACCAATAGGTCGGGGTTCGAGTCACCTTTGTTCAAAAAAATAATAATCTCTACTAACTGTGGTAAACTGTATAATTCTCATAAATCCGAGTGGTGGAATCACTGTGTGTGTATTCTGTATTGAATTTGGTAATCTTCGCTGTGCTTAGTGAATCGAATTTAGAGCAAGTTTAAACAGAGTTTCCCTGAAAGCTTAACTTTTCAGGCATGTGCTAACGTTGAAGCAGCTGATACCGGTCCTGTATTGAACAGAGTTTCCCAGTTCAGGGATGCCTTTTGGAGATTCCTCAGGCCACATACCATTCGTGGGACGACTCTAGGATCTGCGTGAGTCATTGTCTGCGCATACCATTCATCGCCATTTCTGGCATTAGTAATCATAGATGAGATATTGCACTTGCTAAAACCGTTTGTTTGTCTGCAGTTCTTTGGTTACCAGAGCTTTAATCGAGAACCCAGACCTGATAAGGTGGTCGTTAGTGTTGAAGGCATTTTTGGGCCTTCTTGCACTCATTTGCGGAAATGGTTTTATAGTGGGCATCAATCAGATTTATGATGTTGACATTGACAAGTAAGATACGATAGCGTGCACCTGGATTTCATTTTATTGTCATAAAAAACACTTGTGTGATTCAGTGGACTTCATTTATTTGGCGTTCCATTGCAGGGTGAACAAACCTTATTTGCCTATAGCTGCAGGAGACCTTTCGAAACAATCTGCATGGTTCTTAGTCTTATTTTTAGCTGCTGCTGGTGTTGTAACCGTTGGATTAAATTTTGGTCCTTTCATTACCAAGCTTTACTGCCTTGGTCTTTTCCTAGGCACCATCTACTCTGTTCCCCCCTTTCGGATGAAGAGATTTCCTGTCGTAGCATTTCTTATAATAGCAACGGTACAGTTTTTCTAGCACACTGCACTTTCTATTATCATATGCTTATTAGAATTTACTTATAGCAGTTGTATGCTTACTTTTGGAGAAACAAATGCAAAATCAGTGAAAGCAAAGAGGAGAAATTTAGGATAGAAAAGCTGATAATCACTCTATAAAAGCATTGTCAATCACAACCTTAGAAAATCTTTGTATATTCGGGTTGATATGTTGGTTTGATTTCTTACTGATGAGAATTTGATGAGCAATATAATGATTGACCTTTTTTAGATATTGCCGTTATCATTGCGATAGACCTTCAATGTTACTGCTGGACTTAAATGTTATGTGCGTCTTGAAGATCTACTTGTACCATTGCATGTAGCGTCACAAGTTCAAAGTCCCGTCACATTTAGTAAACTATTCTACAATGCCACGTTTTTATTTTCAACTCAAAAGTTTCGAATCAGCACTGTACTGATTAGAGTTGGACATTCTTACAGGTCAGAGGCTTCCTCCTTAATTACGGTGTCTATTATGCCACAAGAGCCGCTCTTGGGTTAACGTTCCAATGGAGGTAAATTTGCTATAAAAAAAACCTGTTCTTGTTAAATGCATGCATGTATATTACTTAAACCTGACTCTTGAATATATGTAATCATGTTCTAACTTCTAAGTACTGTTCCGATTTCCGAATGTTAACTTACACCTGTAATAACTGAATAAGTCACTGCCTTCTGTTACTGTACCTGCAGTTCACCCGTGGCTTTCATCACCTCATTTGTAACATTATTTGCTCTGGTTATTGCCATCACTAAAGATCTGCCAGACGTAGAGGGTGACCGCAAGTAAGTTTAGATCTTATAAAGGTTTATCTCCCTCCCCCCTTTCATTTCTAGTGTTCTGGCCCTTATCTTCCATTGAAATCACTAGGTTTCAAATATCTACTTTCGCAACCAAGCTTGGAGTACGAAACATTGCATTGCTTGGAACTGGCTTATTGTTGATAAATTATATCGGGTCCATCTTAGCTGCAGTTTACTTACCCCAGGTGAACAATGCAATTGATATATACACGTCCTCTTCTTGTTGTTCGTAACACAATCACTTATTTCTTAAGTAATTTCCTTTATGTGTAACTTCAATCTATATTATACTGCAGGCTTTTCGGAGTAGACTAATGATACCCACACATGCTATCCTGGCATTAGGTTTAACTTTCCAGGTACATCACAAGCATCGTTTCTTCATAGTCCTTGAAAGAGTAACTGAGAAAACTTGTTTTGAAGTTTATCAAACATTTAGAGCTTCAAACCTGAAATCGATGAATCGTTGGCATGATTTTTGGGTTCATGTGATTTTATGTGTAAATATACTTGAATCTTGAAGTAGAGACTTATTCTTTTTTCCCTGCAGACATGGCTACTGGAGAAAGCAAATTACACCAAGGTAATTCTTGACTTACTTCAACATGCAAATCCAGTTTAAACACTTGTAATGTAGCCTTATTTCTTAGCTAATGGAATCACTCATTATGTCTTTCAGGAGGCGATCTCTGATTATTATCGGTTTATTTGGAATCTTTTCTACGCCGAGTACATCATATTCCCTTTCATCTAGTAAGTAGATGCTTTTGAGGAGACGCATGCCATGAGACTGAAGAACTTCTAATGAGTACAAAGAGTGCAGGAACTCCCTCAATCCAACTTACAACCGATTGCAGATGCATCCAACATTGTTTCAGAGTCTATGTTCTGTGCCTGAAGTTCCAATTTTCTGTAGAGGACGTTAAATTTCGCCTACAGTCGAGACGAATAGTGATGTGTTGAGGTTCTGTACAGAGAGTGGTAACCAAAACTGTACATAGAAATGAAAGTAGTTGTTTTGACCAACACCAAAGGTGCAAAGAAGTTTCCTTTTCAAAGCTAGATGATTACACAATGATGAATGGCCAATGGGAATATTATACCAAATCCAAAATTTCACAATCAAATTCTAAAATCCAAGTAGTAAGCCTTGAATTTCTTGATCCCTGTTGATCACATTATTGATCGAAAATGAAGCGAATCAGTTCACAATAAGCGTTCTAAACCTTGAACAAAGACGGCCTCGAACTTCTCAATACGTTCCTTCGGTAATGACAACCCGAACTCCAATCCTCCTTGAGAGCCTGCGTCTCTATACTTGCACAAAGACATGGCAAACTTCTCACCATCAATGGTCACAGCTTCGACTTTCTTCGCCCTTCCCCATCCAAAATCAACGCCATACAGAACCAACTTAGGCCACCCTGACACGGTCGTCAAACTAATCTTCTTGAATATCTCCCTATCTGACATCCAATAGATCAAACTTTCTTTTTATTTGATGATTTTTATACAAATAACATTTAGTAGTCGACAAATAGATATTAAAATATGTGAGGCTGAAGTCAATTAAATAATAGATTTCAAGAAAATCGTAAACGAATCATTGGATAAAAACAAGTTTCAAACGAGCTCATAAGAATGAAAAATAGGTTTTGATAATAACTTGAAGTTTCAAACCATGTCTCGTACTAAAATCAAATGCGACTTTATACAATACAGTAAATTACATTACAATATCCTTCTACTCAATACGAATTTTCAATTGTACTAATGTTAAAGGAGAAATCCGACCACCCTAATACTTCCAATTTTCAATTTTAAAAGGTGGAATTTTGTACTAATTATTCCGAATCCGTTTTTATTTTTGAATAAAGATTTGTATTAGACCGTCTCTAAATATCGCGTTTAAACAACTTATTAAATCAAGATTGTGTTTTAAACAACTTATTAAATCAAGATTGTGTTTTTAATTTTAACCAATTAACCATAGTTGTTTAATTGTTTTGTTACCGTCTAATAGGGTTGTACGCGGGTGGGTACGGGT